>VUQI01035280.1:17816-38084 GCA_015106735.1 Paratilapia polleni
AAAAATAGTCCAATGGATTGATGAAGTCGAAATAGAAGTTTGTGGTCACAGTGTGAAAAGATGTTTGAATAAAAAGGAATACCTCTCATGCTTTAGGCTTGTGTTTGAGCCAGTGGCACTAGTGAAGTTAAAAAAGGATTCAATTAAACATCAGCAAATTCTGAAAGCCAGCGTCACAGCATCATAAAAAAGAAGAAAAAGAAAAACGGACAGTTACAACAGGAAAAAGGTTTTGCCATGGCCCTCACAGTCCTCTAAAATTAGTGAAAATATGCACAAGGGCCTCAGAAAAAGAAAAAGAAAAAAAGCATGTAAGACAGCCCAAGAATCTCGCGGAACCAGAAGATTTTTGCAAGAGGGATTGGTAAAAAGCACCTAAACACGAACTGAAAGAATGACAGCTTGCAAAAAGTACAGCTTTGATATTTCAGGTAATTGCTCATTTTTATTATTTTGAATCTAGGGAAATTAAAAACATTAATCGTACTTACAGAAATAAAATCAGTGCACGTGTTACTTGCCTAGCCATTCACAGCAACAGAATTTTTTAAAGGGGTGCTAAAACTTCTGCATGCCACTGTAATTGCTTTTGGAGGGTAAGCAGCTTCAAAATCATGTTGGATACATGAAACAGCAGCAGAGCACACTCACTTATTAGAGCAGAGTTGATAGAAAGTGTGTTGAAAGCACTTACTACTTTCAACACGCTTCTGAACACGCCTGTGAATGCTGTTTTATGATCCCAGCATCACTTAATTTAACTACATACTGTATGTCTCTGGGTCTTTTATAAGGAAAAGTGCACTAAATCACCAATATATTATTATTATTATTTTATTTTTTTTTTTTAACAGAAGGACTGATATTGCCTAGCTGTAATACTAAGAGACTGTGAATTGGGTTTTTAATCAAGCGGTAAGACATCTGTGTGAAAAGAAGCTCTTGTCATTTTGGAGTGGTACAGGAAAAGTCCATGATCATAAAGAAATGTGAATGGCTGCCATTTTCAGTATTGTAAATCAGATGTGTCAGACAAAAAAAAAAAGAAAATTTAACTGACTTTTAAGAGTTACGGTTGCCTGTAGATTTCTGTACGTGTATGTTCGTGTCAGTGGAATAGAGCAGTGCTGAACCTGTTTCATTAAAGAGACACTAAATCAACACAGTGAGGGATGCCAGGACCTATCAGGCAAGATGGATAACCGAAACATCCTCTGAAATCGTCTATTTGTGTGTGTCCACAGTTTGTGCATATGTATGTGCTGCCCACACACATAATCTGCCACATAAACAGATTTGTACATCAGTGCACGGGTACAGGAAGTTTATTCCTGTCTGTAAGTATAGCAGCAAATAGTGGGTGGAAGAAAATTGGGATGTTAATAATAAATCCCTCTCAGTTATGACCTACTTTCACCCAAGTAATCTTGCCTGCAAAGCTGGTGGAGCTCTGAGACCTCTAATTAAATTGGCTTCCCGGAGAAGGAGCTGGGAAAGAGGTGGACTCCTCAGTAAGGCTGGTCAGTCTGACACTCTTACTAACCTCAAAGATCAGAGTGGAGCTGAAAAAAGGCTGGGGGAAAACGGGTAGTGCTCCTATTACGTTTTGCGTCAAGGATAAATGGCAGGTATGAGCCACATACTGAAGGTTGGTTGAGATAATGATCTGGCTCTTTGGCCTCAATGCGGTACTCAAGAATGTGTGAGGACTGTGTACTGTTTGTGTCATGTGCATCTGCAGGGGTGTTTCTTATTTTTGCCGCAGTTAGCACTTTACAGAGCAGATAATAAAGTCCATTCGGGTCCTCCAGGACCAGTGCTACCTTAGTTGTGCTACTGGACATGTGCTTTCCTGTTTGCAAGGTCAGCAGCCAGACAGTCTGATAGCCAGAGGCCCACAGAGGACAAATCCACACAGAGATCAAGAGCTAGCCAGAGCATTAAAAAAAAAGACTTCAAAATGTCAAGCACCAGGTGTTTGTGCACGGAGACCCGTAAAAATGTTCCCTCCCACCTCATACCAAAAGTCCTAAACAACTGAGGTAGGGAAAATAATAAATTAATACAAAATATTTCAAAAATGGAAAACAATAAAGTGTCAGTAAGATAGTGAGAGAAACTTGATCGTAAAGGGAGAAAATATGGAGTCAAAAGCAGGAGACTAAGTGATGGTATTTTGTGTGATTTTTCCAGTGACGTCCGAACCAAGATAGTCTGTTGATCCACCGCAGTGAACACACGATATGATTGTCCACTTGTGTTCAGCATCAGAATAGCCACAACGCTCCTGAATGGATGAACACAGGTCCCAGTTCTTCTGCGTCCCTCTGGGCTTTAAATTCAGATCATGTCTTAATTTTCAAACAACACATGCATGAATACACATGTCTCTGAGCAGGTCCATCTCACTGTCTGAAAGAACAGAAGGACACTTTTTCATTTATTTAATACCAGGCTGTGGTAGTTTTCATGTCAGAAGAGAAATTGTTTTTGCCAGGTGTATCCACAGCCAGGCACAATGCTGTTTATCTTTTCCAAGTAGCACCACATCTGAATGGCACTTTCAAATTGGCAGTAAAAAAAATCTGAAAGGCAAACACTTTTTCCGTTGACTACATATTTCACCTTGGCTTTGTCATGTTGCCTTGTGACAAAGGAAAAAAAAACACCTTGATTGCCTTGGAAACTGTGATTTCAGTGTCACATTTCAGTGGAAGAAGTGAGCAGGTCACAGATCAGTGGCTGAAGTTGCAGGAAAATGGCTGACAAAGGAACCGCCGTCACATTGGTTCTCACCTCTTCCTCCACACCTTTGACAGCCAGATCTTCACCGTCTTGTCGCTGGAGAGAAAGAGAGAGGGGTGGGATGATGAGCAACCGAAAGCAAGAAGAACACAACAAAGGGAGAAAATAACAGAGCATCAATCAGGCACTCCCCGCTTTCAAAACAAGTCATTGTACATCAGACACAACACAGAGACACTGACTTCAAAGAACACTTCATATACACACACACACACACACATATGCCCACACACACTTCATTAAAGACCCATCTACACGGTGTCACGCTAAAAACACCTCTCCAACCTAAAGTTTAGAAGCAAGTTCATAACTCTGCAACAAGTAAATCCAATTAACCTGCCCGCAGCAACAATTTTCCTCCCAACTAACCGTGCAGAATAATTTTCACAGTTTCACTTGCATGTTCTCACCGTGCTAGTCCACTTTGCACTGGTCAGTTAGGTAATACACAGAACAGCATCATATTTTCAATTAACACTAGACAAATAAGCTGTGCTAAAGCCGTTAGGAGATGCTAAATGACAGATGGAGCATCTCCTAACACTGAGGGGATGGGCTTTTTTAACCACACATTATACATAAAAGATAGACGTAGCCACTGTGACATTACCCACTGGTTTGAAGCCATGACTTGCGCATTTTGAGCACTGCCGTCTTAGCTTTTTCCAAACTAAAGCATAGCCATCTTTATTGTTCTTTTGGACTCCAGCTGGGGCCATAACTTACAAAATGGACATCATGTTGTTTTCAGTTAGTCTTTAAACTAAAAATTGAGATGATAAACTCATTAGGGAAGTGTTCAATGGTGTCACAGATCACATGAGCCTAAGGGTCATTTTCTCAAAGATGTCTACAAAATAGGACTTCTTCAGTCACTTCTTCTGTCAAGAAGGCTAATACTAAATATGAGTATAAAGCCAGCTTTCCATAGAAACAACTAGCCCAAAGGTAACAAAATCCACAAACCAGCATCATTCATCCTCTTGAATTAACTTCATTATCTATAGTTAAGTTATTATCTTATTTGCTAAATTCGGAAAAATACAATTTGTGGATTTAGTAGGGTTTATGTGGACTACCTAACCACTAGCCGCACAGCAGTTTTGCCAGGAATATGAGCTCAAGAACTAAAGGCCTTCTTCTTCTTCTTCTTTCGGCTGCTCCCTTTAGGGGTCACCACAGCAGATAATCTGCCTCCATCTCAACTTGTCCCTCGCACCCTCTTCTGTCACACCAACCCTCTGCTTGTCCTCCTTCACTACATCCATGTACCTTCTCTGTGGTCTTCCTCTTTTCGTCCTGCCTGGTAGCTCCGTGTTCAACATCCTTTGTCCAATATATCCACTGTCCCTCCTCTATAGATGTCCAAACCATCTCAACCATGCCTCTCTAACTCCAAATTCCTCTGTCCCTCTGATACACTTATTTCTAATCCTGTCCCTTATGGTCACTTTTAATGAAAATCTTCAACTCTGCCAACTTCAGCTCTGCATCCTGTCTTTTTGTCAGTGCCATACATTATAGCAGGTCTTAAGATCAACAACTAAAGGTAAAACTGTAATAAGCTATACCATTTGCATAGTGCTCTTTTACTTCTTTATAGTTACACTAACAGTTGCAGTCTAAATAAATAAATTCCCATCTTAAAAATTCCCATTGCTTGGGCCAGGTTTGCAGTACACTGGCAGAAACACTGCCCTACACTGATCCAACAAATATAAGGTGGCATTGATCTTCTTATCTTCAAATCTCAGTGAAGTGACTATGTGACCAAATGTCAAAATATTCATTTTAACTAGAGCAACATGTACAGACCAATTAGGTTTGCACACGCAAGAAAGAGACTGTTATTCAGAACAGAGCTGTGAGTTGCTTTCAGTCAATAAGAAGCTGTTTGTCTTAGTGGAGGAAGGGGTCTGCAATTGAACCAGTAACCATGATCAGATTACAAACTGAGCCAAACAGAGCAGCGCATGTAAGGACAAAACAACAAAAAAGTAGACGAGAAACAGTAGTAGACCAAAAATTTAAAGGTGGGATAGAAACAGAAAAGCAAAGAGAAAAGTGCTTGTATCACCCAGGTAAAGAAAATTCAAAGTAGGGAAAAGAAAAACAGCAAGGAAAAGAAAGTGGAAGTGAGTTAAGACGGTACCAGAGGAGGGGAGGATTGGTGAGCAGAGAACAGGCAATCATGGGAGGCTGGTGGCTCGGCCCTTGATGGCCAGGACCCGTCGAGGAAGACATGGGGTCAAGCCTGGCACATAGTTCCACAACTTCACCCTGCAGTCACTGGGTTCGACAGAATGGGGGAAGCAGAGGGGCAGGAGGGAGGTAAGGGTGAACAACAGGAGGAGAGGAGGAAGGCAGTTTGAGACACCAAACATGAGGAAATATTTGTCCACAGAGAAGATGACCGAAAAACAGCAAGATTAAAGATGAAACAAGAGAGTGAAGAGAGGATGAGAAGCGGAGGGAAGTTAGTCGATGTCAGTGAAAGCCCAAAAGCTGAATGAGGAGTAAAAAATACTAAAAAACGGGCAGACTGAGGAGACCACAAAATGTCTCACTGGGACGCACACATACAAGGAAGTAAGCATTATCTTTGTCTGATGCAGCTGCAAGCTCAGCAGAACAAATTTGTGCAAAAATAGTATGACCTTCTCATTGCTGACACATACCTGTGGGTTATTACTTGAGATAAAGCAAGCATGATTTAGTATTTCACTGAGAAAAACATTTTTGGGAAAAGGACAAACATTTTACTCTCTACTAATCTGTAAAACTCAATTGTGAGCATTATGTTTTCTGGCTCCCAACCTCCAAACCCCTCCTATAATGCTTCCAGTAGGCTCATCTGAATTGTTCTTATTGTGAACAAACCATTGTGGTTAGATCACAATCGTTACAAAACCAATGCACATGTTGAGGACTAAGCAGCAGGATGAGGTTGTTACAGTGAATAATGTAAATTTTAAATAAAGTACAGTGCAAACAACATACATGCAATACTGCTATTGTAATTCAAATGAATATAATATTAGTATTGGAATCAGCTGACAATTTCACAACAGTAATTTTCCATGAATAAGTACACATTCTTTACTTCTCCAGATAACCTTTTGCTTATTACTCTCTTCACTACATCAGTTGAATGCTGCATAGACAGTCTGATGGACTTACAGCACTACAATAGGACACAATTTTAAATTAATGATAGTGCAGGTGTTTAAATTTACCTGGAAGCAGTGAAGATCTGTCTTGAGTTGGTACATATGGCGTTAATGGGGCTGTCATGACCTCTGACCTCTCCTATGGGGGTGAAGTTGTCAACGTTCCACACCTTCAGCATGCCGCCCCGACAGCCGCTCAGCAGCATGGGCCGGCCCGGTACGTACGCAAGAGCACACACCCAGTCCTTGTGGGCATTTGGGATTTGCTGTGAATTCAAGGCAGAGAGACGTTATGAGTTAAAGAAGGATAAGGTTACTACATTTTGGACTTAATTTCATGCATTAAAAAATTGATCCAGAGGTTTTAGAGCACGTGTAGGTCATCTGGGTCGCTGCGTTCTATAAATAGCTGCAGAAAAATATACATGTTCAGTGCATCCTCGTTAATGGACAGAAACTGCCGCCAGTAAACCAGGATATTTTTTGAATGAAAAAGGTGCAGAATTGTTGCTAGGCAACATATAAGTACATGTAAGGTTGAGAGGCTCAGTAAGAGACTGTATTTAGACTCAATTACGTACTTATTCTTAGCTTGTGTGTGTGTGTGTGTGTGTATTCAGTATTTCGCAAAGGCTTCAAACAGAATTCATGAGCTGAGAGTGTAATATCTGTTATGTTTGCTAAGATAACCCCGCTGACACAAAAAAAACTGCAGAAACTGTAAGAATAATTTTAATTGTATTTTCTTCAAATTGCAACTGCTCGATGAGTACTTTTTTGTATTGTGTTAACTGTTCTTCTGTTGTAAGGAACAAACTGTAACACAAACACATCTGACATCTAAATGTACATTGTGTTTTTTTTATTACATTTGTTTATGAAATGAAGAAAAAAAGAATGACCATCTCTGTGTAGAGGTGAGATACCAAAAATAATTAGTCATTTCTTTCTTAAAATTAAGCAACACGATTTTATGCAGTGCTTTATTAAACTTTTATTATATCCAAGCTTTGGGTTTTGCTGTTTTTCTTTTTGTTCTGTGTATCTCAGCCTACTGGGCTGCAGATTAATTCAGCTCTGAACAGTGGAACACCTGCACAGGAGGATAACTTTTATTATGTTAATCTACTTTTTTCCTGTTCTGTTTTATTTGTTGCTGACATTAATGTTACTTTCATGCATTTTTCAGATATGCTTTTAATCAAAATAACAATGCAAATAAAGTCACTTTCTACTTTTGTTTCCATCAGGTAACTCACAGGATAATTTGTCTGCAGTTATGTTTTCTGTCCTGCTGTAATTTAGCCTGTTCTACTTCTCTGCTTTGTATAAGCAGTAAGTTATAAAATGTATATGCAAATCCACATATGCCACTTTCCTTGTGGTCTAAACAAAGAATGCACAATCTAAAAGAGAACATGTTTTTTCCACCTTTGTCTTCAAAAAAAAATAAAAAAAATAGCAAGCTATCATGAAAAACAAGGTTAATTCATGTTACAACAGACCTCTAAGTCATGAACTATTAAGTGAGTCTTACTGAACCATAGTCCAAGCCAAGAGAGATTTAAATGTTACGAGTGATATTATCCAAATGGCTATTATTTCCTCTGTACCATATAATCTAGTGCAGAGTTCACATCGCTTTGAACAAACACCGCTGTATATTTAAAACAGCAAGACACAAAAGCCATTGGACAAAATCTGTGTTTAGTTATATTGCCTGCGAACTGAAAATGGTGTTAACAGAGGACAGAATGAACCTGTAAACCTGTCCATGCTGTTCACACATAAGGTCAGGATTATACTCTCTTGCAGACATGCATGCAGGCCGCTGAAGTACACCACAGACAAGCACTCATTCCTATTGCGCTTTTCTCAAGTCTGCTTGAAGTCCACCTGAAGGATGTATGCATAGTTGGTGCACTGAAGTGTTGCATCCACAGGTCACAAAAAAACTGGAAGGGACGTAGATATCCACATCAAGCCTTGCATTCCCCCTCCGATGACATAACTTATGTCACTTCGACCCAAGCAGATCAAAGCAGACCCTCACAGGTGGGTAAACTATAACACTAACCATTCATCTGTGTATAGTCAGGATTTTTCCCTGGCAGTATTTATTTAACAGAGATGTATGTCTGCATGATTATTCTATAATCCCTCTCATTCTTATGTATTCTTACATACACCTACTATAGATGTGCTTTAAAAGCAAATAAGGTATCTTATTATCTTTAGGCCAGAAAAGGTTGATAAATTATAGTGCAGTACATGGGGAACGCCACTTGAAAATATAAGGAGAAAGTTCTCCCGTATGGTCATCTGGACAAAAAGCAGTAAGTAGTAAGCACATCTAGTGACCTGAACATCAATGACAGTAGCTCATCCGGGTCACGATCCAACACAATTCACAGGCTATTATGATGTGTGAAGTAGAGAAAGAAAGTGACAAGTTTTCTTGTCATTAGTTGGCTGTAGGGCACAAACTATTGAGAATTAAAATCAATTTAGGATGCAAAATGTGACCTTGACCTTGAGCATAATTTGGGTGAAGACCCATTAGGTGATCACTGTGTGTAAGTTTGATTACATTCTAACCAATAGTGTAGGAGGAGTAGCAACTGTTGTGAATTGTGGATGGACGGATGCCTCCCCATGGCGTGAGCTCATTGCTCCTTCTGCTGGATGAGCTCGTTTTTCTGACATATTTGCAAGCTAACACTTGATCTTTTTTGAAACAATGCCTCAGATAAAGGTGGAATATTCAATGAAATGAAACACAAATGTGGAATTTTGTTGTAATTTTGAGAATTTAAATACATTTATCAAACCGTAAGATCATTAAAATTACGGGGGTACTAAAGTAGAACCTCCTTCAGTAGTGACAGGTGGAGACAGTCTTATTTAAACCTCTAACGTCTAGGGTCTGGTGTTGTCTTAGTTATTGAAGTGTGTGGCGTCATCATGCCAACATCTAAAGGGCTCTCTCAGGCCTCCAAAAAACATGACTCTGTCAAAAAATTTACAGAGACCTCTGATATATTTGAAATAAACCATTTCACTGTAAGGAAAGTTTTCTACAAGTCTTGTAGATTCCAAGACAGTGAAAATTTGTCCACAATTGGCTGGTCCTGCAAATTAAGCTCAAGACCAAAACCATTTGATGAAAAAAACAACAAAAAATAAATGTCTCAAAGAATCTCAAGGCTTCATCACTGGACCTGCAGGTAACTCTTGCATCTGTTGCTGTTAAAGTATAGTCTAGTCTACAATCTCTGTCAACAATCAGATGACACAAATTAAACATGAATGGGTGGCAAGCCAGGAAAATGCCTTTGATGTCCAAAAAGACATTAAAGCAAAGCCACAGTTTGCCAATGAAAAGACAGACCAGGCCTTTTGGAATAATATGTGAATCAAATTAGAGTAGTTTGGCCACAGTAGCAGTAGACCCGTTTGGTGCAGAACATTATCTGGGGTTCCTCTGCTGCCTTAGAGGCTGGGTAACAAGTAGCCATTGATTCAACTATGAATTGTGCATCTTATAAAGAGTGCTTGGAGATAATGCGAGGCCATCTGAAAGAAGAGTGAACCAGAAGTGACCCTTTCAGCAGGATAATGGAATCCATTCCAACCTTGAAATGTTATGGGGGGATTTAAAGCAGGCATTACATACAATCAAACCCTCAAAAGATCTTGCTGCTGAAAGAAATTGCACAGTGAAATAGTCAAAAAGTACAGCAAGTCAATGTTAGAGACTGGTGGACTGTTATGCAAAACATTTATAAGTTATTTCTGTTAACGGGCAACAATATTACCTTCTGAGTCCAAGGGTATACTTACTTTTTCCACATAAGTATATTACACCTATTTATAACTTTGTGGAATAAGTAATTGAAAAAAATCCTTTTTCTTGCATCTTTCATCTTTATCTGCAGGCTTTGTTTCAACGAGGAACAAATATTTCCTTGTCCAAATGTGTCAATAAACCCAACAATTTACATGGGATGTACTCACTTTTTCACATACACACTCTGAGTGTTAATGCCTGCCGACACCTCAAGAGAGCAACAACACTCTCCAACATCCACTGCATAAGCATGTCGATAAAGTCATAAAAACACACACGCACTTGAAATTGTTTTTCAGAAGATATATTAAGCTATTTATCAAGCCAGTGGTAAACTACAGTTTACAGTAATTATAAACAAATTGCTTCACATATCCCTCAAGGAAAAACACTATGGCGTCTGCATTTTAACAGAGGGGTCAGAGCAGAACAGCTCACAGCAGAAGTCCTGAAGGAGGCACAGTTTCAGAGTCCACTCTAATATATTCTATTATACCCCAAGCCACAGTTTGATCCTATTAGATAATTAGACAGAGAATACTGAGTTAGTAAGGCTGTAAAATGGATTCTGTTGGCTGCTTCACAAATGAAGTTAGGGTCATAAGCCACAGACCACAGCAATGACTGAGCTGACTCACTCTTTGAAAGGAAAAATAATATCTTGTGTTCTTGTTTTGTCTGTTTAGATAAACAAAGGCTAAAAAGAAATTATGCAAAACTTTAGAAAGTGCAGCCTCATGTGCATATTACTGTGCATGCAAATGAGTAAGCCACATCCACCCACGAGGTGTATTATCATGCATTATTAACATATGCAGGCAACAGGGGCTACACAAGAGACACTGCAGAAATCAACATTTGCATATAAACACACACACACACACACACACACACACACACACACACAGCCAATGACTTTCCTCCTTGTTACCTGTGGCTGTGATGCGTGTGAGCTCTAACAACCTAATGTTGACACAGTGCTTTCCTGCCACATTACACATGGTGACACTCTGTTGATTCTCTCCACAGAGAGAGCACTCTGGGCAAAGAAAGACATGAAGGGAGAACTCCGGTGGCAGGAAGCTGTCCACCAACTGAATGAGAAACAGAGCCTTTCACTGTCACCATCGAGCCAGTGTCAGATAGTGAGAAAAATACAGTCTCCATAAAAGTAGACACAGAAAATGTTTGTTTGTGTAGCCGGTGAGTCCAACTCCAGAAGCCTCTCTAAGAGCTTCAGTCTCAATAGACAGGTCCAATTAGGGGGGATCAATAAGGAAAATATCAGTTGGTCCTCTGGCTTCTTAGAGAGGTATTCTTTAAGAAATGCTTATTATATGGCTACAAATAAGAACCCTGATAATCAAACTGACTTTCCATTTTATTTCTCTTTAATCTTTCAGCTCTGACAATGCTCATGGTTTGCCATTTGTTGTTGGAAGGGCTGTTTTGTTTTCCCCAAAGTGACACATCCTTACCACTGACATCATGTGAGCAGTAGCTTAATATGTGTCAGAGCAATCCAAGAAATTCACAGGTTTGTGATTGATTATTTCCATGAATATATTTACAACCTGTATGCTTTATCAACTCAATCCAAACTTAAGCATTTTTTTCATTCTGTCACTGTTTTTCATGGATTCATGGATTAAAGGATAGCTGCCAAACTATGCACAAAGATCATCTAGACGTTAAGGTGGCAACAAAGTCCTCAGTGGTTGACATCCCACTGTACAAACAGCCATCAATGAGCACACTACAGACTACACTACACTAAAGACCTACACTATATGGACAAAAGTACTGGGCCATCTACACATTACTCCTACAGGAGCTGCTCAGGCATGGAAACCCATGCTATGAAGCTCCCAGCCCACAGTTTTTGTGCAGATGTGAATGCCAGAGGAAGTTTGGAACTTTGCAGTCAGCAGAGCGTTGGTGACTTTTACGTACTATGTGCCTCGGTTTGGGTAGAAATGGACTGGACTGGAAACAGACTAGCAAACCAATTAATCATTTCATTAATGATTAATAATAATTGCTATTGTAATACAAAAACAAAAAAAAAGCACATTGTAAGGTCTCAAAGCACCAGGTGAGTTTGAAATTGATTGTTTGTTTTAATCAAAAGTGAATAACTGGAATATTTTCCATTTAAACTAACATGGAAAACAACCAGAAGAAAAAAATCCAAATATCTGACATTTTGGATAATAGACTTGTTAATTAACTTCCTGTTAATCAACAATTTTTCACCATAGAAGAAATTCATTAAAACTGCCTTCATTGCTGACAGAAAGGATCTAAGGGCAATTATCTACCAGAGTACTGTGTTGCACTCCATGAGCACTGCATACACTTAACAGACAGATTGACTTTGCCCTGCAGATAATAAGGGTCGAGAGATCATGAATTAATAGCCTCAGACACCAATGCAGATTCCTACCTGATGTCATGAGTAGAAGTGATGCATAGTCAGAGAGGCATGCTTTAAACTTTGATGTATGAACTCTACACTCACATGAATATGAAATAAGTCTTCTTCCTGTTCACTCAGACCTACTGACCTCACATACTGTGTGGGAATCAATGCATCTGCCACATGAAGCCCTGCTTTTTAATAACCCATAGCAAGTGTTGGTATGTTCTCTGTATAGTGATAGAGGCATCTTCATGCTACTCCTATAACACAAATATGCAAGCGCCCACACACCTGTGTGAGCTCCTGCTGCTCCAGTTCCCATTTCTTGATGCCGTTGTCTCTCGACCCGCTGAACAGCACGTCTCCCTGCACAGCCAAACACTCGATGCCATCATAATGTGGAGGCTCAAAGTTATGAGCTGGACCTACGTTCCCCAGAGTTCCCTCCGCCACATCAAACACCTGAGACGACAGGAAGCATTTCTGTGTATCTTTGACTTGTCATGTGATGACGATGACATCCAGATATGGTCTAAATGAGTGTTTGTATGCATTCTGTACCTTGACGTAATGGTCTTTGGAGCCAGTGATTACTTGATCTTTGCCCAGCAGAGACTGTCCCACTGTGAGACACATGACAGAGCCAATGTGGCCTGTCAGCTTCCCCATTGCTTGCATCCTACACACACACACACACACACACACACACACAAAAACAAAAGGCAGAAACCCAAGGAGGTGAAACAAAGGTCTGTGAAATTCATAATTTACACAAATTTTGAGGTGTCACTGAATGAAATCAGTTTCCGTCTCATGGGTGAAGTAAAACTGCAAAGACACAGCAATGCCATAGGCAGAAATGAAATGTTTAATACATTCATTTTTCATTTCTGGGGGGGTTCTTATGCATCATTAAATGGTTCTGAGCCCCTCAGCGTAAACTGTCTGGTCCAATCTGTTAATAATTTCCCTCTAGAAGCATAAAAACTGAGGAGAGGACAACGCTACCGCAGGATGGCAGGAATGTTTCCTTGTAGAAAACATGCTCATGATTACTCTTCATATCCTCAGCACTGGGTTCCTGCACATTTTTTGCCGGCTTTTTAAATCTTGTCAGCCCTTTAAAATGTCTTCTATCAAATGTTAATAAGATCGCTGGCTGATTACCATCTAATGAGTGAATATATCCACAGCCATGTCTAAATGAATTTAAAGGGGGCAGTAAAGAAAACAGATGATAGATTCCAGCATGAATAGATGAAGCACTAATGAATGACTGACTGAATACTTTCATCAGTAACTGGGTAAGTAGATCAATGAATACATTAATCTGTGAATAAATTAATGATTCAACAAATGTACCTGTTGAGGTCCCAAATGCGAACAGTGTTTCCAGCAGCAGCATAGAGCACTGATCCTGACGGGTTGAGAGATATCTGGTTAATCTGACACTCGCCCTGAGCGAAGGTTATTGTGCGGGTGGTGGTGCCGGCACAGGCATCACCTGAAACCACCTGCCCCGAGGAGCTGTGGGGGTGAGGCAGCAGGAGAATAAAAGAAGAAGAAAGAAAGGGAAAAAAAAAACATGAGAAAAAGAGAAGCAAGTGCAATCAGCAGTTGACATTTCCTCTACTCCTCTTTAATTTGTCATATTTCATCAGCTTGAGGCACATCGCTGAACAGAAAAAGCATTTTAAAATCACTTCCATCAAATCTCTCCCCAGCTGCAATTTTTGCAACAGCTCTAAACTTTTCCATCTGATGCGTTCCAGGGACGAAACTTACGTGAGCGTTCGGATGCACTTGGCGGAATCGCGGATGTCCCACACCTTGATGTAGGAGGTGGACACAGAGAAGACCAGACAGGAGGAGGGGCAGTATTTGACAGACACTACATTGTTTGGGTGACCTTTGAGGGTGACAATCTCCTGACCTGTTACCAGGTTCCACATCTTACAGGTACGATCTGGAAGAGGAAAGTGGAGAAGGTCAAATACATTATAAACAGTCTGCAGTCACGTGCATGCGGTATCATATTGCACAAAACTGATCAGCTGTCTTCTTCCTTGCTTGTATTTGAACCACAGGATTGCAATGTCAACTATTTGTTGGACTGTAATGAAATTTGTGCGAAAGCTTTTCCTCTTTTCCTCATCCCACTCTTTTAAACACTATAGGAAAGCACGAAATGTTCCTATAACAGTGTAATTTTTTTTTTTTTTTTTAGAATGGCAGACTTTCAATTTAGTTGGTTATTAGCTCGAACGTGATCAATTTAAAGTAGCAATTTAAACTGATGGGCTCTGTAAAAATACATTTTAAAGGAAATGCTCTAACATTGCATTCAGTGATGTGTTTACCTTTAGATCCAGTGAACAGCAGCTCATCTGTAGCATCCACACACAGAACCGGCTTTGAATGGCCCTCGGCTACAGAAACACATTGCAGGGGTGCAGTCCGACCCCCCTTCACACCCCCGATGGGATTGATCACACCCCTATGGTTCACAAACACACACAAACTGTCACAGTCTCTCCAAAAGAAATCAACCAGGAAGATTTCCTTACACGTAGGTTTGTAAAGCACAGGTCGACCAAAAACATGCACGTGTGAAAGAAAACAGCATTTTTGTCACTTTACAGAAGCAATACAAACTCGTACAATGCTCACTGGATACATACAGAGAGGTTACTCCCCTAAAGAGCACACAGGTGTGTTTCCATCACTTCAGGTGCAGGGGCAGGTGTTATTGATTAACAATAACTAAGCCTTCACCCTACAACTTAATGACCTACTTTATGGGGACACCTTAGGTGAGGTGTCTCACCCAAAATGTGTCTGCAAACAGATTTATGCCCACACCATATCAGTTAAACAAGCAGACGCACTTCCCCGATGGAGTGAGCCCACCCGCTCCATCTCACTCTCCCCTCCCTCCTTTCTTTTTGTTGTGGAGCAGCCCAATTAAGGCACTACAACAGTAAGAGCTGCTTTCCTATTCAGCTCCTCTTTCTGTCTCCCCCTTCTATCTCTCTCACACACACACAGTCTCTTCTATATTATGTGCACTCAGTCTCTCTATAGCTGGACCTCTGCTTCTCCTCACCATCCCAATCTATGTCCCACTGACAGGCCAGGGTCCCAGAATGCCTGGAGAGCAGTCAGTGGAGTGAGACAGAGCAGGGAGCGGGTGAGAAGAAGAGGGAGGGCTGTGGGAAAATTGGTCCCCGGTGGGCTTCACAAGTGGTGGTTAGTGTGCATGTGTGTGTGTGAGAGAGAGAGAGTGAAGTAAGAAGCAAAACACTGAAGGAGAGCCGGAGGATGTGAGGAGAGAAAAGAAAATCTGACATTACACACAAAACTCAGGACAGATTTGTTTCTGCACAGAGTGAGCAAAATACAGAAGGGTGTGCTTGAAACTTGTCAAGGGTGACAACATGCTCATCTTCTGTTCCAGCATGAATGCTCATGTCCAACATGACAAAACAGACACACACATAAATACACAATTCAAATCAAAAGTTCAACCCCAAATCATACTGTCTATGTGTGTTACATTTTTTTTTTAAATGCCAACCAAAGTCAAAAGGTCTCATTCATCAGCAAGTAAAAAGAGGGTGCATGCATGTCTGCCAAGTTTCACCAAACACAAAAAAGAACTGCACTGAATAAGCTCAAAATAACTGATGACAACAGCCACAACCTGGAAGACCAATTCCACAGCAGCCTGGAACTCAAAAGTAAACCCCACCACGCTGAGACGTCACCAGCACAACATGCAGTCCATTCTCCATCGCTCAGCACTGCCACAGCCAGTGCCCTTTTGGGGCCCAGCGAAAGGGTCACGTGGGTGAGCGGAGCGATGTGATAAGTCAACAGCACAGTCAGATTAGGAGGCAGATCTAAAACTAGACTGTGACAGCAGCTTTATGAAGCAAACACAGTCTATCCCACCCTCTTTTTGTTTCAATTGCTTTTGGAAAGGTGATTATAGAAAACTGCTTATAGCTTTGGATGAACAAAAAGAGAAAAGCAATCATGTAATAATGACCTAATTGGATTTTTAATAAATGGAGAAGAGAGGACAGGAGGACGAAAGTAAGTTTTATAAAAAAAAAACCTGGGTTTTAGTTAAATGAACCTTACCACTTTTAACCCAATTACACAGCCTGATTAAAGTCTTAATGTTCCACTGTCTATGATTAAAATGGAAATACAAAGGGACGTTACTCTAAACAAATTAAACAAAAGTACTATTTATTTTATTTTGTTAATAGAATCTCTACATATGCAAAACACTTAACCAGGCTACTTTGCTAACCTGACAGTAAATTATCAGTTTGCAATAGTGCATTAGTTTGAATATTTTCTTCAGTTTCTCTCTTTGTCTCTCTTGTTTTTCTCGAAAAAGCACACACTACAATGCAGCTCTGTTTCCGAAACACTGCAACGCTCCAAATAGCAGAAATTGTTTCAATTCTATCAGCATCTGTGGAAGATATCACCGTGTGCTATAGTGTGTTATGCACCATGTAAGAGCTGCTAATGGATGTTGCAGGGCCAAGACCCAAGAGACCAGCACTAATGAAAACATGGGGGGAGATGAGCGTGTGCTCTCTGCAGTGCACAGAAAAACAGACGGAAGGGTCTTGGTGAGTACGTGTGTGTAACAAAAAAGGAATAGAGATAACTGACCAAGACCACATATAGGCCTACTGTTAGTCTTAATGAAATTAACTGACATTTTGTGGAATACGTATTTGCTTTATAGCTAAATATGAAGCTATTGCTAGCAGCTTGTTAACTAATTTTGTTATGATTCAAAATGGAAAGCTTTGCTTTGTCTAAGAAAGAATGAAAACCACATGTAAAACCAGCACCAGCCTCACTGAATGTATTAACATGTTGTATTGTGTTAAATCTGTATGAAAAATCAAAGTGTGGAGTGTCTGACACCGAGTTTACCTGGCAAACTCGGTGATGATACTCATGGAAGTTACTACACTTGGGTGAAGAAGAATTAAGTACATACAAAAGCCTGTAGAATCAGAAACTGCCATTGTTACACTTCATCTTTTTACAGATTAACCAAAAACATGCCACATCTTTGAAAAGAGCCAGGCTAGCTGTTCTGACAATTTTCACTCTTTGTGTTAATTTTAGCTAAATGACTGCTGATTCCAGCTACACAATTAACAGACACATATGAGAGTGATTTTATTAACCAAATATCCATTGAACTTATATGTTATCAGTTCTCTATCCTTCAATAAAACTGTATGTAACATGTGACTGACCATGCAGACCATTAAGATGAGTAATTACTTTAATTTCCACCATTTTTTGTTGTTTCTCATCAGCCTGAAAAAGGTGGTGTGGTTCCAAATACATGACAACATGACAGCGATGGAAAAGCCTGGGTGGGTCAAGAAAGCTGTCTGTGGTTAAAACATGCACACACAGTGGAATTTAAAAAAGGGCATGAAGAGGCCAGGTGAGGCACTCACTACTGGTGGAGACAAGCTGACACTTAAGTGAGTTAACAGGCAAATGGGAAAACAGAGAGAGACAGATACGGTTCCTCTACCTGAGCACCTCGGAGAGCGAGGAGTCGCTGTCATCCGACCTGGAGGCAGAAGAGGAGCAAGGGAGAGGGAGGGGCAAGGTGGGAAGAGGAAAGGGTTAACCACGCTAAGAAAAGACAGAAGGGTTACTGGCAAAGGGTTAAGACGGGAGGAGTGACTAGTGGAAGGGTTTTAGATATAAAGCAATGAGCAAACTGACAAGGAATCTTGGTCAACAATAAAGCTTGTTCAGTGATTATCAGGCAGTTTGCCATGAAAGGTGCTGCTTCACAAAGATAACCACTGAACAGGCTGTACTATTCGACCAGTGTCTGCACATAAAGGTATAAAGAAACTGTTTCATATTTGGGGAATAAAGTTATTCACTTTCCCGCCGCGTGTTGGGATGTGAAAACTGATGAAAGCTTAGCTTAGCATAATGACATAAAACAGAGGCAACATTTGTCTACTAACGTCTCTAAAGCACCTCTAAATCTCATTTTATTAATCCCTGCAAAAAAAAAAGGCTCAATCTCAAGGCGTTTAAGTTGTATAGGATTATGCTTTGTATGAATTAAACAAACAAGATATTCAGTAATGTCATGATTAACATCAGCGGCGCTGGTGAGCTAGCTGCTTCCAATAGCTCCCAGTCATTGTGTTATGGTAAGCTAACAGCTACTGACTGTAGCTTAATATTTAGTGTATGGACATGCAAGATGTATCAGTCTTGTCATATAATGCGCTGCAAGAAAGCAAATAAGTGCATTTCCCCAAATATCAAACTATCTCTCTGAACAAAGCAGAACCTGAAAGAAAAAGAAAGGAAGTCAAGAAGGAAGCACTGATGCCAGGATAGTCATACACAAAGGTTAGGCTACACTTATCTGTCCTCTGTGTATGACTACGATGTCAGTGTTTCCTCCGAAATCGACTCTTTCCCGCCATATTTAGGTAATTAGTACAGAAAAGGCATCAGGGATGGCAAACAGGGTTAACAGAGGGGAAAAATCCAGTTGACTAGAGGATAAAGAAAACAAATTCCAGGCCACACCCATACCTTCACAACAGCTTAAAGGGAAATAATTATATGTGTGTAACAATGCAATAAAAGTGTTATTATATTGTTAATATTTTATAGCCTCTGGTTTCTGACCAAGAAGGCCTGCACTTTTCACCCTGAGCATGAAATAATAAAACAAAATGTTCTGGATATGTCTGGCGGGAACAACAGTGTTAAAAGGTGATAGCAATTCCTCCATTTCTTGGCATTTACTGCCAGCCACTGTGGCTATTAGCACTGCGGTATCTGACGCTAAACATCAAACTCTCTTAAAATTCACTGAGTTTGGAGCATGCAAATGTGAAGTAAATTAAACTCAAGGTCTCTTTATCCAAGAGATGACAAGAAAACTTTGTTTGAAATTTCTCTTGTCTTTCAAATCTGTCTCAAACTCTTGATCCCAGTCTCATGGGCAACCAGTCTACTCAAACATGAAAGAACAGAAGCACAATACAGTCCAGTCACAATCACAGACATTTTACATTTTAACAGGTTTTGTAAGCAGAAGATTCTTCTTTCTTTGCATAGCATATGCAGATTATTCATACTGGCTTTCTATTTATATATACTGTTTGGTTTTTTTATATATATAAATTAGCTACATTAAGCTGCGAATTTATGCTTGTGATGAGTGACAGAGAAAGTGTCAGTGATGTCAGGATAATGAAGCCAAATCAAATGAAGATGAAACCCAAGGTTTAAAATGGTAAACCTTGGGTAAATGTTGTATCCACTGATTGCTTTAGTAAACAAGACATTTACACCATACACACCTCCTTCCATCAAAACTAGGGGGGCCAACAGATATATTCGCCTATCACACATGTCAGAGTATATACTGTTATATATGTACCGAGTTTTAGCTTTTTTTAAACAAAACATAATGCTCAAAAGGTTGTTTAGTGTAATTTGGAAATGCTGCCATCACATAAGCCATTTTCGTATATGTACTACTGCCCTGAACTTAGTGCATTTTAAAGATAGTAAAACCGCTGATCAACAGCGGTGGACAACAATTAAAACAGCTGTGGTCAGAAGTTTACAGACACTCATCATGGGCATGAATGTCATGGTAATTATGGGCTTTTAATGATTTCTTTGAACTGTTCTTTTTCCAGGGTGAAATGATTGTACAGCATACATCTTTAATGACTTCAAAAAAAACAAGAATTAGGTGGAGAAGTTTGAATTTATTTTGGATTTTCTCTAATCCACATACAGGCTCAAATATATACATACTTTCACTTAAATCTTTTAAAAAGTGGTGCTGAAGGTTCTACAATGTCTTTTAACTTGACAAAGTCAAGGCCTGTTGACTTCTTGTTAGTGATCATGATTGACTACAACTGGTAGTTTCTCTTTGCCAGCATAAAAAGGATTTGTTTGACAGCACT
>VUQI01035296.1:3447-14689 GCA_015106735.1 Paratilapia polleni
CTGCAGTCCACTGATTTGCAGGAAAGACTTACTGTCACCAGCTGCAGTCCAAGACTGTGGAGATGAAATTTATCAGATGGATTAAAGGCTCACTGGAGAGGCACCCAATTTTATTGCTCTGTTAGTTATTTATTTGTGAGAAAGTGGCAAATAACATATTTGCAAATGAGAAACTTCTGAACTGTATTATTTATTAATTGATTTAAGAAAGTGTGAAGGCATCCTTTTGTGGTGCATGCCTGAACACACATAATTAGGGCTTCCAATTTAAAAAGAAAAAAAAAAAAAAAAGTGAGACTATAATCCAGTGGTTTACAGGCAAGGCGGATGACTAAAATTTTAAGGATTAAAAAAAATTGTATGTCAGATCTGAAGCCCCAAATATAATACACAAATGTAGACCATTTTTTTTTTATTAGACTACCTGAATGAAACCCATTGTATTTGCTCAATTCAAGAACTGTTTTTGTCCATGTTTGTGTCCCAGATTGATCCAGACTACGAGCCTGATGACACTGAGGTGAGAGTGTTGTTTGGTCTCTATCTCAAACAAAAGAGGAATGGAGCGCGTATTGATAAGGAATTCTTCAGCAATGTTGTTTCCAAAGGCTCGGTGAGACACTACAGTGCATTTACTTTTTCCATGTTTATCTTGTGCTTTTCATTACTGACACAATCCAATCTAAATATTGTGTCCACAAGCTCTCTGAGGAAGCTGTGCGAGACCTCACCGTGGCCACCATCGCTGTCAAGTACACTCAGTCTAACTCTGTCTGCTATGCTAAAAACGGACAGGTAAGAGCAGGCAGATAAATGAGGAGGAAGGAATCCAGATGAGCCTCAAGTCTTCTCTAATGTTTCCTCGTCTGTATTTTACAGGTTATTGGTATTGGTGCGGGGCAGCAGTCTCGTATCCACTGCACACGACTGGCGGGCGACAAAGCTGATAACTGGTGGCTCAGACACAATCCTCGTGTCCTGAACATGAAGTTTCGCAGTGGCGTGAAGAGAGCGGAGATGGCCAACGCAATCGACCAGTACGTCAGCGACACCATCGGAGAGGTGAGGGAGTAACATTTGGCGACGTGCACCGTTTCCTTAAACTAGTACTTCAGCTATAGTTGCAGTTGTACTTTTTCCTCACTGGCATTTTTAAAAATGCCCATTCATTCTGTAAACATTTAAATATTCACATACACGTGAATGGAGTCTCGGGAAATGGATGCACACCAACCCTTTGTGCATCTTAAATGCAGAAAACAACTCCTAGCATAGATGCAGGACATCAGGTGAATACTTGTCTAAGTTGCATGCAGTATTTTCTGTTGCACAGTAAATTACTATTTGTGTTTTCTTTAGACATGCAGTTTTGCAGCTATAAATATATTCATATTATAAATGCATAATATATTGTAGGGGAATTATCACACTAAGATCTGAACAAGCAAGCACCTTTTTCTATGGTCAGAATATCCCATTCCACATTTGGGAATGAGGCACAAAGCAGCAGATTTTATTCATACCAGTCCATCATTTCTTAACTTGGACAGATTTGTTAAAATGTGGCCACATTAGTACACAAAGTCCGCCTCTGTGATGTCTGATGTTCAATGTCATGTCTTATCACTCAGCATGCCAACTCTGAGACACTGAATAACTGAGAGGCCCTGTACTGTGTGTATTTTGTGTTGGCAGGGCCCAGACTTGGAAGTTTGGAAATCGATGTATGAAGAGGTCCCCGAGGGTCTGTCAGAGACAGAAAAGAAGAACTGGATCAGCTCCCTGCAGGCCGTGGCTGTCAGCTCTGACGCCTTCTTCCCCTTCAGAGATAACATAGATCGGGCCAAAAGGGTAAAGGCCTCACATAAAGCATGTGTTTATACTGCACACACTTTGTCAGGGATACTAGCCAGCAAGGAATGTCGCTGCAGTTTGCAGACTGATCTTTCTAACCATTGTAACTCACATTTCCTCCCTCTGTGTGTCTTTCTTTAGAGCGGTGTCCAGTACATTGCAGCCCCAGCGGGCTCTGCTGCTGATGAGGTTGTGATCAATGCCTGTAATGAGCAGGGCATTACTCTGGTGCACACCAACCTGCGACTCTTCCACCACTGAGTCTGCCAAGTTGTCAGTTCATTCACAGTTTTGTATCTTTACAAAGGCAAAAGAAATGTTTCTAACACTGCTGATGCTCAAACATTCCTACCCTCATCATGCTGAACTGTAGAAAAAAATAGACGCACAGTTTTTGTAACGCACTAAATGCATTCCTGACTTGTGATCATAATGTTGGAGAGAGCGATACTGTAACTGGTAATGTTCCTTTTAGGTCAGTCTTGCAACACTGTGAAATAAACTGTTGATGATGAGTTTATGATTTTGTTTTTCCTCGTGCTAACTGTATGGCAGTGTTGGTCCACCACTTTAATCCAGACTCAAATGTCTCAGCATCTACTTGGGATTGCTGTGAAACTTTGTACAGACTTGTTCAGCCCTTAACTTTTTCCTCTAGCACTGCCATTACTTGACAGTTTTAAAGTTTGATGAAATTCCCTTTTTTTTTATTTTATTTTATTTTTTTTTTTTTTTTTTTTTTTTTTTTTTTTTTTGCCTGTCTGCTTGCTTCCAGCCACTGCAAACCTTTCCCTTCACACTTATTTTTCATTTGGCTCAGGCTAATCATTATGTTATCAGGCCCCCAATAGCTGTTATTTTCAAAATTATTATGGCAGCATTGCAGTTGTTCATCATTATTAAGCTGAACAAACTTCAATCAGAGGAATGTTTGCACGCTGAGGCTCCTTAATCTATTTTGAAAAGGAAAATTAGAGAAAATAATTTGTAGCAAGGTTCAAATGAAGTAATAACAGCCTCTAAATGTTGTATATAAATCATATAAATGTCTTATCTAAAGGATGCACTGTAGTGATATAACTCATCCATGTGGTGAAAACTGTGTGGGTGTCGCTGTTGATGCTGAGCTGCCTTTCATTAGCTGAACTAACATGATTCCTTTTGTTTTCAGAAGATGGCTCGGGAGATTTCTTGGGCTGCAGCTATTTTTTATTTTTATTTTTTTTATTTTAAAGTTACTGTCTATGAAGTCTCTGAAAAGATTCTTCTAAATGGCCGTCAAGAGCAGCCACAGCACAAAGTAATCTTCAAACAGCTTAGTCCAGACAGCTGCAAAATTACAGATATTTCATTTATAATGATATCAAGCTGAGAAAAGTAGAACCTCTAAATATCTCAGAACATGGAACAACATTTTTAAAAAATGCTAGTATTCTGTCACCCACCAGAGATATTTGTGTCTTTTTTTTCCCCAGTTGCATGAAAAGGCCATGCAGATGTAAAGAAAAAGAAAATTTAACCAGTCTGGTTTGAAAGGAATAAAATTGCAAAACTTTTACCACATGTAAAATCTCTATTTTTTTAACACTAAAAGGTGACATTTTCAGCTTATTAACCTTTTTCTTCAATCTCCTGTTCTCTTTTCTTTCTTGCAGGGCTTTGAAGACCCCAAAGACAAGTGAGTAGCAACTCACCGTGCTTTTTGTCTCTTGTCTATGTGCCACGTATCAGGTCTTACTTGGCCTTAGGCAATAGGCAGTGATCCTGAAAAGGAGGTGAGAAAGAAGAATAAACTGGATCTCACTGTTAATTTCAGGTGGAAAGTCAGGATTAATGACATTTTAATCACAGGATGTTACTATGCAAGAACCTCTGACTTTTATAGAGTCAGTATGCAGGTAATGGCTCAATCTTAAATTAAAATTCCCCACAGGAGAATTTAAATTGAATGAAGAAGTGCACAGAAGGTTCTGATGAATCTTATTTCTAAATATATCTGCTGAGGTTTGCTTTCTGATTAGTATCAGGTGTCATTGTATTTGGTGCAAACACACATTAGACACGTGTAGTAATGACTAAAATATTGTGGAGGATGCCTGTACTGTATATAAAGTACCCAAAGTCTGTTGATCATGGTTCAGTTTTCAACACATTGCAGGTTCAAAGTGACAATTAGATAGTTTTGAAAGTCTCTGTGTGTGCTGGCTTGTCTGAATTCTTCCTTCAGTTTGAAATTAACACTTAGTGGGGAAAAAAAACAACTTTGTCAGTGAATGGCTATAATTCCTCAACAGCAGTATTTTTTTCTTGAACCCCTCAAATTAAAGCTGAGAGTCTGCACTTTAAGCCTTTAGTCATCATTGAACTGTAACTTGAATATGTTTTTGCACACAGCTAAAATAACACAAATTGTCACTGTCCATAAATATATGAACCTAAATGAAATGTTTATTTTGGAGTCTGGCTGTTTTAACCACAATGCTATTAGTCATCTAATGTTGCTTTGGAGGACAGATGTGGTGTGGTAACAACAGTTTCATCCAGAATACCAAAAAAAAAAAAAAAGGCAGAGGAACAGTTTAACCCAAAGGCTCTTAGTGATCAAGGAAGTGCTGTCATTTATGGAGAAGTTGTCCCTCTCTTGTCCTCCCAAACTGTTCTGTATCTGTGAGTTTGTTCTGACATCACGCTGAGCCGGAGCGTCCAAACTGACAGCCTCTGCTGCGGGCTACAGCACAGATCTTACTTCTTATGCAGACTGACAATTTTTTAGAGTTGAGAGGAAGCACATGCTGCGTTTTTCATCAACTGCTACTAGAAAACATCACTAGATACTATATCACAGCTTAGTTTGGAAATCTGCTTCCATCTGTCTGAAAAACCATTGAATGTAATGTATTTTAAAGCTCGACATCAGAGAGATGATGAGATGATGTGGAAAACAATCCTTCCTTTCCATCATATTAAGGCCTTAAATTCCACAGATTAGAGCTACCAAAATGGAAAAGTGTCACTTTTTTGTCTAGTTATCTAACTGTAGTAAAACCTTTGAAGGTCAAGGCATGTCTGAACACATATAAAATACTTTATGTCTAATATGGCTTTTAGCAAAATATTTCAATTAACTACTTAACAGCTCCTAAAATTCTACCTCCCAGTAGTTTAATGTCCAGTAGTCATTAAACTACTGGGCATTGTTACATCCATTTTAACTGTATGCACAAACACACTCTTGTAAGTTGCATATTTGACCATAACTGACTTCAAAACTAGCTGTGATGTCACAAACTTATCCCATCACATGCAAGTTTTATGTGGGTGTCTTGTATTCATTCACCCACCTTTCTAGCTGCGGCTCCTCTTTAAGCTCATTCTGAGGTAATAAAAGAGCCTCGTACGCCAATCACTGTGATCATGGTAGCATGACATCTCCATCAGCTGATTAGTGCTTGTCAACAAGATCGGAGCAACCGAATCAATTAGGGACACTGCAGATTCAACGATCTGTCAAATCGGCTCATCAGAGTCTTCTGGGTTTGAGGGCTGCAATGGTCTTTCAGGTCAGTTGTTTCTTTTTACTTTATATATGATTCCCCAAATGCTACTGCACCTCAGGGTACAGTAGATCGTTAAGGTGACCCCCTAACATATGTGGAGTGCTTCTGTTTAGTTAATAGTCATTAAAAAAGTGTATTGACTTGATTTTTCAGACAAGTTCTTTTAGAAAACAACAGGTGGAAAACGTTTGGCTGCAGTAGAAGCTAAACAGCCTTTTTCACTAAGCATGAAATGTAAATGTCAATCAGTCTCATCTCGTTTTATTCAGGCATTTCATTTTCAGAAACACACAGGAAAACCTAAACCCAGAGGACGAGGTGGATGAGTTCCTGGGCCGGGCCATCGACGCACGCAGCATCGACCGTCTGCGCTCGGAACACGTCAAGAAATTCCTGCTCACCTTCAGAGAGCCTGACCTGGAGAAAAAGGTTAGAGCGTGCACCCGCACACGCACGGACTGCCAATATAGCAACAGATAACTGGCCGTGACAAGCAATCTTCTTTGTGCAAAAAGCTCCCTCTTTTCGGTCCCTTGAGGAAGTCAGTCAAAGCAAAGTATAACACACAGAAAGGGAGGAAGTGAGGTTTAAATGGAGAAGAGAGGAAGCAAACTGCTTCAGACAGAGAATGACGGGCTGAGAAGAGGTTAGAGGTTGGGTTGTTACAAAAGGAATTTGGGGGAAAAAGGAGAAAGGAGTTGAGTTGTGTTTTTACTTCAGGTTAGGAAGTGAAGACTTCTAGCAGATCAGAGCCTCCGGTTCACTCTATGTGAGATCACTTCTGCCTTCAGGCTCATGTACAGTCTTAAAATCCTGTTGATCCACAGTTTGAGTTTTGATCTCAGACAGCTAGCAACTACAGCATTATTTCTGAGCTTTGTGAAATACGTTTCTTTTAGGCCATACACAAGAAGGAGTATTTAAACTTTTAGTTTATCTAGTAAAGTAAACCTTTTACAGGAGAGCATCTACATAATGCATGAGTATGTCCATCACATACTATACACAGGTCAGCTGGTACTGAGAAGTACAGTACAGAAATGCTATAAAGATTTTTCCCTTTTAATTTTTGAAAGGTTTGTAAATAGTGTCCCAATAGCATCAAACAGGGTGTGTGTGATATGGTTTTCATTTCAGCTGTAAAATGTTGATAACCAATTTCTAAAAGGTTTTCCACAAACATCACAAAACAAACTTCAGCTGACAATTTTTTAAACTTTGAAATATGAATACTGGTCTCAAAACCCCTCTATCTTTCAGGCTTTGTTCTCAAGTCCAAAAGTCTTAGTCAAAAGTCTGCATTAACAAATCATGGATGAAGTCTTTTAGATTTGCAGTCATGCAAACATTTTCCTTTCAAAACTGTGCTTATTCAAAACCAGAGCCTGTGCATTTACATTTTATTATGTTTATTATTTTAGTTTATTCTTTTCAAGTATTTGCTAGTTCAATTCAAGTTTTTGCTTTCTAATTTCAAATGTGGTTTCAAAATAGACTCAAATCTTGACGGAGTTAAATGTCAGCTATATGAAATGTCAGCTGTTCTCAGATTCTCAGAATGAAGAGGACGTATTTAGAGAGAAAATAAATAAATAAAATTCAAGGCTTAAATTAGTTTAATCCATGTCAAGTGTTAAACTCCTCATTTTTGTGATTTATGTCTGACTTTAGTGCAGCTCTGCTACAAGCATACATGGTGTTAAAGTACTCATTCCAAAATACCTGCAGAGACATAATCAAGTTAGATTTTTCCTACTTTTTTTTGTTTTTTAGCTAGTTGAGTTTTGTATGTTTTTCCCCATGCTGTCAGAAGACAGAATGTAAGAAAGTCTGTGTCAACCGTTGAACTGCTGTCTCTTTCTCCTCTCCCTCCTGCAGTACTCTAAACAGGTGGACTCCAGGTTTGGGGCTTACGTGGCCTGCGCCTCCCTCGTCTTTCTCTTCATCTGCTTCATCCAGATTGTCATTGTGCCATCGTGAGTCAACACTCATAATGATGCAGAAACAGGACAAAGGAAATTTGGGATTCTTCACTGTATTGAGTCTGAAATTTAACAGTATACTTTGAGTACACTTTTTGACAAGCAAAATGTTCAAACAGCGGCCAAGTTTAAGTTTGTGTTGTTTCTTGTTCATTTATATATTAAAATCACGATGTCTGTAGTCTCTATAGTAACAAAACATAAACTTGTATCACTAACACTTTGAAGAAAGAGCACTTTCTAATGGAGGTCTTAATTGATATACATAAAAGATAATGTTAGCAGGAGTAATGCCTGTTTTATTGGTCTAAATGGTCTCCAATAACTTGTATGCACTTTTTAATTATACAGCACAGTTTTAAAATCCATTGCAAATAATTTTGTGAACTCCTTGGCCATGGGTGGCAGACCTCCGGGCATCCCCGGACCCCCGTTTGAGAACTACTGCTTTACACAATGAAAATAGAGTAGGTCAAAGCTTACGCTCACCGGCCACCTTATTAGGTACACCTGTTCAACTGCTCATTAACGCAAATATGTGATCAACCAATCACATGGCAGCTACTCAGTGCATTTAGGCATGTAGACATGGTCAAGATGTTCAAGATCACCTGCTGAAAGGTGAATTAAGTGACTTTGAATGTGGTATGGTTGTTGGTGCCAGACATATGGTCTGAGTATTTCAGAAACTGCTGATCTACTGGGATTTTCCCGCACAACCATCTCTAGGGTTTACAGAGAATAGTCCAAAAAGAGAAAATATCCATTGAGCGGCAGTTCTCTGGGTGAAAATGTCTTGTTGATGTCAGAGATCAAAGGAGAATGGCCAGACTTCTTCGAACTGATAACAAAGGTAACAGTAACTCCAACAACCACTACAAACAAGGTATGCAGAAGAGCATCTCTGAATACACAACACGTCAAACCTTGAAGCAGATGGGCTACAGCAGCTACAGCAGAAGAGGACCTCACCAGGTGCCACTCCTGTTGCTAAGAACAGGTACAATTCGCACGGGCTCACCAAAATTGGACAATAGAAGATTAGAAAAACGTTGCCTGATCTGATGAGTCTTGATTTCTGCCTCGACATTCAGATGGGAGGGCCAGAATTTGGCGTAAACAACATGAAAGCACGGATCCATCCTGCCTTGTATCAGCGGTTCAGGCTGGTGGTGGTAGTGTAATGGTGTGGGACCAAAATTTCTGAGCAATGTTTCCTACACTTTGTTGAATCTTTGCCACGAAGATTTAAAGCAGTTCTGAAGGCAAAAGTGAGTCCAACCTGGTACTAGCAAGCTGTACCTAATAAAGCAACTGGTGATTGTGTATGGGACCAGTGGACAACACCAAAATGGTAAATACAAGAATGTGCTAAAAGTCAAAACTTGTCCTTTGTTTTCAGCAATGTCACCAAGTGGAGGCAAATGATGGTAGAAAGCTATAATGTTTGTAAAGCAAATGATGGTGAAATTTACTAAATAAAACCAGAGTAATAAACCAGAAACTAGAATAGTCATTTTAAAAGGCTTTCTCACAAAACAAAGCAAGGGTTTTCTTGTCAATTCCAAAAGCTGTCGTTATTAAACACATATAATTAATACACATCTGTTAATAAGTTGTTTATAAAGTATGTCTTACTGAGTGTTCAGTGTATGCATTCAAGCCTTAAAAAACCTTGCACATTGCTTTAGTCTTCACACTGTCTGTTGCAAGTTCTGTTGCAAGTTCTTCCGTCTTTAGCCTTATAACAGGATTTATAAAGATGAATCGCTGAATAGATGAGTAATAAAAGATGATGAGTTATAAAAAGGAATATCAGATCAAAATCAGCATAATTGCAGCCGAGCAGTGGCCAGATTCTAAAGCTCTGGCAGATTTTGTCTCAAAGCGAACCCTCCTCTCTCTTTTTTTATCTCCATATGCACTCAGACATTTCTCCCTGCCCATCTCACAGTATTGATCTTCTTTAGCCTGCCTCTTTATTAACCTTTCTCCTTGGTCCTTTCATCTCCCCACTCCCCTCTTGTCTTTTAATCCTGTCCTCAGAGTCCCTCCTAGACTCTTTGCTCACACCTCATGTCCCTTGTTGTTTAATCTATTTTTATAATCATTTCTACCCTCTTAACACTTTGTCTCTTCTGCGTTCCTTTCCTTGCTATTATCCATTCCCGTCACACCCACGCATAAAATCTTTACTTCCACAGTATTTACACTAACACAAGGTCATAGACTATAAAGAGAAGATACCTACAGTGTTAACTTATCAGACACCACACAGACTATGAATCATAGAGTAATAAATATTGCAGTAGGCATATAATCACATCCAATCTCTTTGTTGTCTGCAGCTCCAGACTGATGATTGGCTTCTTCATCACTTGTCTCATTATCCTGACGGCTGTTATGTTCGTCTCAGCTGTGTACTGCTGCTTTGGGGTGAGAAGTCGTTTCTTGTAATGAATGACAGAAAGAAACTCAGTGCTTTGTGCAGATTTATTGCAGATATAAGACATTTAGAATAAGTGATAACCAATACAGGTGATTATAGGTGTTTTTATGAGAATGTTATCCTGTAGAGTATTTGTCTAGTTTCTGTTTAGTTCAGCATCAGACATCATAGAGGCAAATCTGATAAATGTTTTATCAGGCTGTGGTTTGGATGCTGTACTTGCTATGAACAGTGGTCAGATAATCACTCATCTAGAAAATGAAACACATTCTCCTCAAAGCAAGTTTTTTTTTAGTCACAGTCCATTACATTTTTATGAGTCTTTTGGTGTGTATCTGTTGTATGAATTAAGAATCATTAAGTTTCCCTCATATTTATGTGAGTCTTTGAGAAAAGTTGCTCCATCTCATATTTACTTTATCTGACATATTTAAGGATGTGTTTCAAGCTTCCCTAGCTTGTCTCTTTTCTTGCACCACAATATTCACAGGAGGGTGCCTTTGTTCAACTTTATATTGCAACACTTTATGCATACAGTGCCTTGAAAAAGTATTCATACCCCTTGAACTTTTCAACATTTTGTCACGTTACAACCACAAACTTAAATGTATTTTATTGGGATTTTATGTGATAGACCAACACAAAATAGCGCATAACTGTGAAGTGGAAGAAAAATGATATGTGGTGTTCAAAATGTTTTAGAAGTAAAAATCTGAAAAGTGTGCTGTGCATTAGTATTCAGCCCCCTTTACTCTGATACCCCTAAATAAAATCCAGTGCAACCAACTGCCTTCAGAAGTCACCTAATTAGTAAATAGAGTCCACCTGTGTGTACTTTAATCTCAGTATAAATACAGCTGTTCTGTGAAGGCCTCAGAGGTTTGTTAGAGAACTTTAGTGAACAAACAGCATCATGAAGACCAAGGAACACACCAGACAGGTCAGGGATAAAGTTGTGGAGAAGTTTAAAGCAGGGTTAGGTTATAAAAACATATCCCAAGCTTTGAACATCTCACAGAGCACTGTTCAATCCATCATCCAAAAATGGAAAGAGTATGGCACAACTGCAAACCTACCAAGACATGGTCTTCCACCTAAACTGACAGGCCGGGCAAGCAAAGCATTAATCAGAGAAGCAGCCAAGAGGCCCATGGTAACTCTGGAGGAGCTGCAGAGATCCACAGCTCAGGTGGGAGAATCTGTCCACAGGACAACTATTAGTCGTGCACTCCACAAATCTGACTTTTATGGAAGAGTGGTAAGAAGAAAGCCATTGTTGAATGAAAGCCATAAGACGTCCTGTTTGCAGTTTGCCACAAGCCATGTAGGGGACACAGCAAACATGTGGAAGAAGGTGCTCTGGTCAGATGAGACTAAAATTCAACTTTTTGGCCTACATG
>VUQI01035302.1:0-10391 GCA_015106735.1 Paratilapia polleni
ATATATACATACATACATATACATGTATATATATATATATATATATATATATATATATACACACATATATATATACATACATACATATACACACACACACACACACATATATACATACATATACACACACATATATATATATATATACACACACACATATATACATATACACACACATACACATATATATATATACATATACACACACACACACACACACACATATATATATATACATATACACACACACACACACACACATATATATATATACATATACACACACACACATATATATATACATATATATATATATATATATATATACACATATATATATATATATATATATATATATATATATAAATAATATACTGCAAATGTATATCGATTCCAAATATTGGTTATCCGTCTCCTCGACTCTGATAATCGGTATCGGCCAAAAAGCCATACAGGTCGTGTTTACACTCACCCCAGAATCCAGACAGGTATAAACAAATCATCTCCGCAGTACAGCCCGATCACCCCGCTGCTAAGAGAACAGTTCGTCCGCAAAGCACGAGAGAGTTCATCGGCGAGTTCAACCAGGTCTTTGTAGGACAGGGAAACCGGTCCTCCGGACACCGAACCGCTGTGCTGTGTCACGGCCGTTCTGTCAGCGTGCAGGGAGGCAGCGGCGGCCACCAGCTCCTGCAGCGTCCGAGCAGACATGCTGAAGAGCCCTTCACTGACAAAATCTTCATTTTCTGTCGGTGTACATTCTGGAAGAAAAAAAAAATCACATAACCTTTATAATCCAGATGTTGTTCAGTTCAGACAAGGCTCGTTTTGTTTACATGCACGTTTGTCGAGGGAAGATGACGTGTTATTTTAGGGTAAGGTAAATTGACGTGTAATGAACGGTTAAACGCTCCTCTTATGCTCGGTCATACCAACGCCTGAAACAGCGAATTGCACTGATATCAGCCACAAACAAACCAAAAATACCATCTTGGTGGTTATTTTTGTCTATCGGCTTGTCGAAACCGATAATTTGATCAAATATAGTGTGTTCCAAACAAGTATGTGATGTTCTAAACTATTTATTCTCAAATATCGTTTTAAATTTTTGCTCACAAAATATTATTACTCGCAGTCATTTTTTATATATATGAACAACAGCCGTGCTACTTTATCACTGCTAAACTCCCTAAAGTTTTGTATATGAATTTTGTCTTTCAAATTAAATATATAAAAAGACACATTTACGTTCACGCGATTTCCCAGTAGCATTGAAGACACCACGTGTCCACTGTCCAATCATATTTCGCTACTTTGTGACAGAAGAATCTTTAAACCCGAAAGCGCCATTTTTCTTCTTAACTGACCTGCTACTTTTCTTCATCTTCCCCAAAATAACTTTATGTGCAAAATGGACGAACTTTTTAAGAAACAATTACATGAAAACAACTTTAAGTTCAAAAGCTCCCTGGATCGAATCATAGACAAGGTGTGTTGATAAGGCGGCTAGCGTGAAGCTAATCTTAAAGGAGTGTTTTGCAAATGCGAAAACCGAGTTAACTAACTTCTCTGTTTGCCTCTGACAGTATTCAAAACTTAAGTACCAAGACGGGGGGATAGAGGTGGACCTCGACATTATAAGCCCCACAAGTAAGTAAGCCGCAAAGTTTTTAATAGCATCGTGTTTGTCAGTAACTGTAACCTGACACTCACCGACAAACCAAGAAATAAACAACACTATGGCTTTAGTATGTTGGTTGGTTTGTTGGTATTTGTATACCAGCGCACCGAATAGCTGTACTGTTACTTGCTGAAATGAGCTGCAAAGATCTTTTTAGTCCCTAAACATTTATTTAGATGCATTGGTTAGCAGCTCAATCAATCATAGGACTTGTTTTCTTTCTGGAATAATAAATTTCAGTGTTATTTATATAGCGTTAATTCACAACAGTCACATCAAGGCCATTTGTATTGTAATAATTATAATAATAACAAACTTTACACAACTTTTAAGAACAGAGTTTACAAAGTACTTTTAGAGACAGGCAACAACAGAATATTAAATTTAAAGAGAAACCCAGTCTCAAGGGCCTGAAATAAAACTGGATAAATTAAATAACAGTTAAGACAGAGGAAAACATTGCATAGAAAAATAGAAAACACAAAGTGAGATGATAGAACAATAAGAGTGAGAAGGACAAAAAAGAGAGAAGACATAAATGCAAGTGTATGAAATTATGTTTTTAGAAGTGACTTGAAGGAAGTCACAGAGGAGCTTATCTCCTCAGGCATTTAATTCTAAAGCCGCTGTACCCTGGAGGCAAAAACACCCTCACCTTTAGATTTAAGCCTCGGCAAGGAGAACCCCACCTGAGGATCTAACTCTGTGAAGTGGCTCACATGGGGTCACCATTTCTGCAAAGTAGCTTGGGGCAAGACCAAAACATGCTTTAAAAGTGACCAGGAAAACCTTAAAATCAATTCTAAAACATAGTGGGAGCCAGGGCTGGAGTGCCATCTGCAAATAGCAGTAAGAAGATGAGCTGCTGCATTTTGAACTAGCTGGAGGCAAGAGTGGCTTTTCATTTATACCAGCAAGAAGAGAGTTGCAGCAGCCTATGTCAGTGATATCAAAAGCATGGGTGGCTTTTTCCAGATCAGATTTTGAGAGCACTGGTTTAATTTTGATGATGGATCTTATTTAGAAGAAGCATGACTGCACATCTTTCCTGATGTGTGGTTCAAAGGTTAGGGCAAAATTGTATGTCACATTGTCGTTCTAAGTTTCTGGCAGCTGGCTTCACGATAGCACGAGGGCCCTATAACACTTTCAAAATGGTTGATGTGATTTGCGTGACTGAACAACACGATTTCTGACTTTGAGGTATTTAATTCAAGAAAATTTTATTCCATCCAGCTGTTGACATTGCTAAAATGGGTCATCAGGTTTCAATGTAAAGTATATCTGTGTGTCCACTGAAGAGGGGCCTGATCGCTGAAGGCTCTGCCTAACTTTTTCGTTGTCATGTGGCCTGACCTCATTGTGTATCTTTTCTGTCTTTAATAATTTCCTGGTGAAGAGCTTGAAGGCTACATGAAACTGTCCAAAAAGAAGCTGAACTTGCTGGAATCAAAGGTTTGGTTCACTAACAACATCCTCTGTAGCCATACATGACACAAAGTACAACAAGACTTCCGTGTATATGTATATATAATATACATGTGTAGTACACACATACAACTACTTTAATCAAACACATGTTCTTCTCAGAGCTTGGCAGACTTGAGAGAGGAGTCATTAAGAGGTAAGTTTCCATAATATAAAGTTAAAATAACAATATGCAGCTATTTCTTTGCTTCACTGCATAGTTCATCTAATACCATCACTTGAACATTTCTTACACAGCACAGGACACCACAGGATGCTCTCAGGTAAATATACTGGTAATTAGTTTATTCATTAAATATCTTGTATAACTTGAGTTAATGATAGTTTATTTTCAACAGCTGGACTTGACCTATCGTGATAGTGGAACTGATGAGACATCTGATACCAGCGTCCAGCTTTTTGTGGAAGATAATGGTAAGAACAGGAAAGCCGCACGTTCTAGTGCTTCCCACAGGTTTAGATTAAATTTCACGTAGAAGCATGTGAAGCTGTTCTCCGCATGCTGCAGATTCTCCTTAGGACTACTATTGCCAGCTGTAGTCCATGTTGGAGGATTTGGAATACATTTAATTACTGGCCTACGTGTAGAAGCAGCTGAACAATATTGAGAAATTGCCACAGTAGCAACCTGATCAGTGAAATGTTAAGTGAAGGGCCAAAGCTGATTAGCAGTGTCTTAACTTTACATATAAGACCAAAGAGATTGTCCACTAGTAAATTTGGAGATGGTGCTGTTATCTTCGATGGGGGGGTGCTAAAGTGAGTTTCTAATTTTTTTTCCCCATTTGTATCACACAGGGATGACTAGAAATGACGTGACTCAGCTGACTGTGAGTTCACTGGATGAGAGTCAGAGAAACATGGAATTTCAACCCGAGGACCAAGACGAGGAGCTGGAAATGTCGCTTAGAAGTCACGGCAGTTCTTTGGTGGAGCTCTATCCCAGCATGATTAGTCGAATAGAGAGGGCCTGGCATCGGCAGCATGTCTCCACAGCCGCCGATTCTGTACTGAGGAGGTACCGCAGATGGCGTCAGCATTCAAATAAAAGTAATCTCAACAACACCTTTGTTGTCACACTGAGACACACCAACAACAAACCAAAAAAGATTACCCCCAAAGCATTTCCCGAGAAAAGCTCCAGCAGCCCCATGAAAGGGCATTTCACAAGGACTGAAACAACACCTTTGCAGGCTGTAACTGGTCTGCAAGACTGGCGAGAACCATATCGATCTCCTGCTAAGGATGAAAATTTTGTGAGAAAACAACAGCACAAGCCTGTCCTTGTAATGGACTTCTCTGCTCCCTTTGAGCCCTCTAAACCAAAAGAGATATCACTAAATGAGACTTTCACTGTGTCTCAACTGTCCCCTCCTAAACTAACTCATTTGGAGGAACAGGCCTCTGCCTACAGTGTCAGTCCTTTACAACCTTGTAACCCCGCTGCTAAAGCCTCTGTGGAAAGACCGCTTCTTTCTGCATTAGAAATGACTGTGAGCACCAATTTAGCACCAGAATTCACCGCTGCAATACAGAGACCTGATATCTACGGTTCCCCAGTCAGGCAGAGTCCCTTAAAAGGAAGGGTGGTGACCAGCCTGGGAAGATCACCTCATTCATTTTCCAGAAGCCCCAATGAATATTCTGTGAACTCCAGAGAGCCTATGAGGCCGAGATCACTCTCAACCTCTCTGTCCTCTCCGACAAAGAGGCCTGTTGTACCACAGAGGATGCTTTACCCTCAAAACTCCCAACAGTCCTTCCTGCCACAGCTACACTCACCTCAGTCAGCCACAGCAACAGGCGTTCGTCGCAGGCTTGTACGACACCTCTCCTTTGATTCCTTCCTGCCTTCAATCCCTGTCTCATACTCACCAAAACAAGTCGATGAGGATTTCATGAAACTTTACCACAAGTTTGTGTGCCAGAACAAGTCGGCTTTCTTTAATGGCCCACCCTGCCGTCTCTGTGCTAGAAGCTCTGAGGCCAGCAGAGGCCACTCTTCTTCAGCTCTCGCTGCTCTCGCATTGTCGCCCCACCGCTCTGTCCTGAGGAAACGCCACAGGGAGCTAGACTGGGACAGCCATCCCCAGTCCAAACGCTTCAGGGAAGTGTACTGCACATACTCCCCAGGGTCCAAACGCCACAGAAGAGAGATGCTGAGGCAAGGTCTCTCTCCGTCTGAACAGGAGCTGCCTCGTGGTGGTGGCGGCCTCTCCTATAGCTCCAGTAAGCACAGCATGTTTCAAAGATTCAGCAGCCAGCATCCTCCAGCACATGAGGGACATTGGATGAATCAGCGCCAGGCTGGATCTGCAGCGTATTTTTCTGGCATGGGTAAGCCTCATTTACATTTCACCGTATTATACAGTTTCATCATTCCTATTTAAGTCATTAGTGGCGTTTTTTTTTTTTGTAGTTACAAAAGTGTAGTTACAGATGTAGCCTAAATGTATCACATACAGGCAATCATAAAGTTATGGTTTTGAAAAAAAAAAAAAGGACAGCTATGAGGATACACTCACTGAGTGTGTGCGTGTGTGTGCATGCGTGCATGTTCATTGTTCTTCAAGAACCACTCGCCCTTACAACACAAGCTTTCTTTGTGAGAACCATTTTAAACTTTTGTAAGAGTTAGAACTTTTTGGCTCGCTCTCAGTTTGTTCAGCACTCCTTTAAAGTTTGGGTTTTGGGGTTGAAATTAGATTTAGGTAAAACAGTGGTTCTCAAACATTTTCTAGCGTGCCTCTATTCAGAAGCCAAAAAGTTCATGTCCCACACCCCAAAATTTTTATTAATCATTAACACAAGCAAAAGGTTCAAGCTGAATTTTACTTAAATGTAAGTGCTATACCATCAGCAAATTCCTGTTTATAGACTTTTCCATAAAAATATTTTTCACCTGGTATGTGAATACGTGGATGTTATACTTTGTGTCAAGTATGATGTGCCACTGATGTGCATTTCGTCAAAGAGTGAGTCTCCAAGAAGATATCCATATACCCTCCATTTTTTTTGTGATCAAATAGACTTCTCAGCACAGACACTACAATACAGCAGTTATGCATTCGTTGTTCACGCTGACTGCCAGCTGACTTTGGGATAAAAAGTTTAATCTGTTTCTTAGTGGTAAGAGGTCTGGAAACTATTCATGTCAATGTCCTCTCAAAGACAGCCAAACATGCCTGTGTTTTTGTGTGCCCCTCACACACAGAGGAGAGCAGACAGCGGTCACTGTATCATACAAGTTTTATACAAAAATCACCTAAAATTCGGCACTGCACTTAACTGGGCCGCCAACAACACACATGCCAAGTTTGAAGAAGATCAGATGAATGGTTGTTGAGTTAGGCAAAGATCAGATGGACAGACATAGAGATTTTTTGAATTATTAGTAGCCTGCTCTCTTACTTTAAGCAGTGCATTGACATATCCTGTTGTTACTAATTACCTTAATCATTGTACTTCACTTCACAGGAAGTTCACTGGAGAGCAAAACGTCCAATGCTACTCTCTCAGGTGACTCCCAGCATTGATGTGTTCTCTTACTCATGTGCTTTTGTTTCCAACACGTGCAGAAAATGGTGATGAAGAGTGATTACCGAGGAGAACCCTCCAGAAGCTGTACGACCAACTAGTTCAACTATGAAAACGGTGTTGAAAATGGTTTTTGTGTGTTGTATCTCTTTGGTCCTTTTTTTAAAAAACAAAACAATATTTGACTATTATTGTTCTTATATTCTCTAGCTAGATTTTAAACTCTGTTCTATGGTGCATCAATTCTTGAGTTAATATGCTTTGTGTTTATTTTTCTGTCTATTCATTATTAAAATAAAATGGTAAATGTGAAAATGATTCACCCATGAAAAACCCATTCAGAGTACTTGTTCTTTTTGCAGTTATTTTATTACTCATACATCATTCATGTAATGTTTGAAGTTCAGAAAACAGTCAAAACCCCAAACAAGACACAAGTACATAATGAAAATAAAGCTGATTTCATGTTTTGGTCATTAGTCTTGTGCGCTTTTCTGACATGGCAAATTCCATCTATGCTCTTGATTGTAAATGCTTAGAATGTGTGTGTAAACCAGCCTGCATTTAATTCTAACCTTTCAAATAAATGCGGCAAGAGATGGTGTGTGGTCAGAAATGCACACTTGGAATTACACACTTCCAGTAAACAGAGATGTATTTTGAGGGGGAAAAAAGGCAAAGCTTAGCCACCAGAGGTGAGCAAAAGCAACATTTTCAACTTCTGTAGAACGAGATGACCCTCTGTCATTGTGCGACATCAGTGTCCCACATAGCAGTATTGAGATAACAGACATATCTTTATCTTTTTGGAGTTTGCAGCGCATCCACAGTGCTGCTGTTGAGGTGTTGGTACAGCAGTTACCACTCCAGTTCCACTGGATATTTCCCAGTCAGGCAGGCAGTGCAGTGGCCCACTTTCCTGCTGGATTTGTTACTGGTATTCATTTTGTCCTTTTCCTGAAGGGAGGTAATACCCTCCTGGACAGCAGATACGAGACCCTCCACAGTCAGATATTTAACACTGTCAGCACCTATAAAACAGTGTTAGTGTTAACACTTGAGTTCTGCACTAATGTGTGTGTGAGAGACCTGTCAAAGGAATTATGGTAGAAGAGCTACATATGCATTTGTAAATACCAATATAACCAGCGATGTCCTGAAACTCCGGCTTGTTGGCAATGAGCTCCTCCTTGGTTGGGATGTTGATGCCCATGTAGCAAGGGAACCTGATTGGTGGAGAGGCCACCCTGATGTGGACCTGTCCAGAATAATAATTGGGTTACTATAAACATGAAGTTAGTGTCATGTAAAAGTTTTGTTTGACAATCTGGCAGTATGCTGGTGCTGTGTAGTTAAGTGCCCATTTCAGGGTTTTTCCTGCATATAAAAAAAATTTGGAACCCACAAGAGATGTCCTGGCCTTCCACCAAAGGAGAAAAAAAACGCATCAGGACTGTTACAGAAATATATTTAATCAGTCTTTTTTTAACTGTAGGTTTAAATAATGAATTTTTGTTCATCAAATGGCCAAAAGTAACAGAAAAATACATACTCTTATGTTAATTCAGGTGACGAAGATTTCTTGCCTTTACTCTAGATGGACCAATAATGTTAATGTGCTTAGTAACCCCCCCAAAGTCTGTTCTGAACCAGGAAAAACCCTGCATTTAGACACAAACATAAGGTTCATTAAGCTTTAGAGTGACACAGTGGTGGAGTGGTTAGTACTGTCGCCTCACAGCAAGGAGGTTCCTGGTTCAAACCCTGACTGTGGCCTTTCTGTGTGGAGTTTGCATGTTCTTCCTGTACCTGGGTGGGTTTCCTTCGCATGCTTCTGGAGTCCAGATATATACATGTTAGGTTAATTGGTGATTGTAAACTGGCCATGGATATAAGGTGGACAAAGTGCTTGAAGTGTATAGAATTAACTGCTATATGAATGTATGGTTAAAATCACTTACAGTGATCAGACTAGAAAAGCACTGTATGAATGCGAGTACATGACATTACCCAAGACATGGAGGTTATGTGATTGGTTTGGTATATTTGTTAGCCGGATTACTCAAAAGATTAGGGACCGATTTCCATGAAATTTTTACCAGAGGTGGGGCTTGGCCCAACTTAGTATGATTACATTTGGTAGGCAATCAGGATCCATGATTTATTTTTTTTAAAGATTCTTTAGCATTGCAAAATTAGATACTCACAAATATGTATATATCAAACTGAAATAACTGGGATGTTCAAGAAAATATCAAACCAATTTAGATCCAGATGTCTGGATTCATGTCTGGATTCATTTCATGCATGATGTGGAGGGAATTTTCAGCCTTATTAGAAATATAGCCTCAGACTGCTCTTATTGCGTGATTGCTTGTATTAGCTGACGGTTAATGAACCTAATATATTTTATATGAACTCCTGATGTAAGTGCAGCGTATTCATTTCATACATAACTATAAAGCAATGTGAGAAATGCATATTTAATTTTTTTTAGTCTTGAAGACATCAATCTATCCAGTTATTCCCATAAAAATGAAAAATTCAGAAGAATTTTTGGTTAAAAAAAAACAAACCCAAAACTCCAGGTTTTTGTTATTTTCCTGTGCTTTTAGTCAACTTACAATCTCTCAGACTTATGCAATCCTAACCAACCACTTTGGGGGCCACGGTGTCAAAATATTGTGTCATGTCAACAACTATTTGTCTAACTCTATTCAACCAACCTCTTTGGCACCAGCTTCCTTGAGCAGTTTAATAATTGGGGAAATCGTGTTGCCTCTGACGATGGAGTCATCAACGAGCACCACTCGTTTCCCAGCAAAGTTGTCCGTCAATGCTCCAAACTTCTTGGCCACTCCTAGCTGCCTCAAGCGGGTATTTGGTTGGATAAACGTTCTTCCAACATAGCGATTCTTACATAGAACCTCAATGTATGGAAGACCAGACTGTGAAAGCAAGACAGGAAAAAAAGCTAATGAGAACGGAGATCCACCAGGTTGTATACCAGCATTTCTTTGTTGAGGTAGAGCAGACAGATTGCAGACTGACCTGCTGAGCGTAGCCCAGAGCAGCAGGGGTTGCAGACTCTGGCACAGTGCTGACTACGTCTGCATCAGTTGGAGACTCTATGGCCAACTGCCGACCACAGCGCTGCCTGACAGTATAGACCATCTGTCCTACAGTACATTAATATTTCAGTATTACTACAGTTAAATGAGTAATCAGGAAGTGTGTTACCCATAATAAATATTCATACCTTCAAAAATAGAGTCTGGTCTGGCAAAATAAACGTATTCAAAAATGCAGAAGGCTGGGAGGTCTCCCTCAGGGCGGGGCACAACACTCAGAGACTTCACTCCATGTTTGGATATCTGGACTATCTCTCCTGGCGAGACCTCTCTGTAATACCTGTTAATGTAAAAAGGACGTCAAAATATAATGGACACATGCACTAAATGCACAGAGGCTAAAGGAACAGTGTTTCAGTGTTCTCACAGTGTAAAAAGAATAAAACATCTTTGGAAGAGACAAGAGTACCATGTGAGAAGAAATTTCACTTGGCTATTTGTACTTGGTCTGTATACCAAATATAATAATAAATAAATAAACATAAATGCACCCCAGTGTTTTAAGTGCAAAAAAGATAATAACATTGTTTTGGAAAAAAAAAAAAAAAAAAAAA
>VUQI01035307.1:0-14111 GCA_015106735.1 Paratilapia polleni
CTGTTGAGGCTGTCGTTTATGGCATCTACATGAATGTTAAAATCACCCACTATGATTATTTTATCTGAACTGAGCACTAAATCAGATAAAAAGTCTGAGAATTCAGATAAAAACTCTGAGTAGGGGCCGGGTGGACAATAGATAACAAAAAGTAAAGCTGGGGTTGGGTTGGGATGGGGTTTTGGGGAGATGGCAGGAGGAGAGAACCTGCAGAGAGGTGTGTAAGACTGCAACTCTGCTTCCTGGTCCCAACTCTGGGTAGTCCCATTTTGGGGTGTTTAAAAAATTCGGCCATATTTCTAGAAATGAGAGCTGCTCCATCCAAAGTGGGATGGATGTCATCTCTCCTAACAAGACCAGGTTTTCCCCAGAAAGTTTCCCAATTATCTATGAAGCATTGTTTTGTGGACACCACTCAGACAGCCAGCGATTTAAAGAAAACATGTGGCTAAACATCACTACTGGTCCAATTAGGGAGCGGACCGGAGAAAACTACACAGTCCGAGATTGTTTTGGCAAAATTACACACCGACTCAATATTAATTTTAGTGATCTGCAATTGGCATAACCGGGTGTCATTACTGCTGACGTCAATTACAGTCTTACCAAATCTATATTTATCCTTAGCCAGCAGTTTTAAATTTCCTTCAGTGTCGCCTGCTGTGGCCCCTGGAATGCAATCGACTATAGTCGCTGGAGTCTCTAGCTTCACATTTCTGAGAATGGAGTCGCCAATTAGTTTTTTCCTCAGCGGGTGTGTCGCTGAGTGGGGAAAATCGATTTGAAATGTGAATAGGTTGGTGGTGTACCGGGACCTTTTGTTTCGGACTAGGCTTCCTCTTCACCGTCACCCAGCCGGCCTGATTCCCTGGCTGCTTGTGGCCTGCTGGGGGAGAGCTAGCTGGAGCTAAGCTACCTTTGCCCGCACCGGCTACAGGGGCCTGGCTAGCTACAGGATTTTCAATGGTGCGGAGCCGAGTCTCCAATTCATTGAGCCTGGCCTCCAAAGCCACAAACTGGCTACATTTATTACAAGTATCATTATTAATAAAGGAGGCTGAGGAATAGCTACACATTTGACACACAGAGCAGGAAAGAGGTGAGATAGGATAAGACATGTTGACAGTGATTCGGCAACAAGCTAAGCTAAAAGCTAAACTAAGCTAGCGAATCCCTAAAGACACAATGAGTGAATGATATGAATATAAATTTACAGGTGATTCAGCAGAAAGTGTGCTATTAATAAAGCATGTGTAGGTTACACTATGAAAATAAGTCACTATGTAAAAGTTAATAGTTAATTAATCAAGCTACACAACAAGCACCAATGTGCGATGAAACAGGAACAGGAAGTGATATGATACCACAGAGAGCCAACAACAAGTGAGAGCGCCACCCCAGGCGCCACAGTTGCAAGGTAAAATTAAAATTCACAAATAAACTGAGTTGGCTACAATAGACAACACAATGACTAACACATGTAAGTAATTTAATCATTGTAGAATAAGAGCAATATGGAAAAGTTAAAAATGAAATGTGTAAAATAATGTGTTGTTTTAGTTTAGGCAATAAAAAAGATATTAAAAAATACATTTTAATACATTGTTTATTGTAGAAGTAGAACAGTGAATGTTTATAATGACATTTCAACTAACCTGCAGCCACTCTCACTCACCTACCATCTATTCTGTTCTACCCCAGTCTCCAGCCCTTCATATCACCCACCTTGCTCCTCAGGCTTGGACCCCCACCCAACTCAGCTACTCTGCTTCTGATTCCTCTCGGAATGTGGGAAGTTCTGATTAGCTTCCCACACTCTGCTTGGTTCAGTTCTGGTTTTCCTGCTGCTCTGCACAGCCAGCAACTTGCCTGGTTCTCCACACATCTAGTCATCCCCTCTGCTCTGCTCTACCCTCACTCAATATCCATTTAAAACTCCAATAAATATTCATCTTTTTTCTAACTCTAGTCCCCATTATAAGGTTATCTATCAATCAAATCTAGCTACCTCTTGCTCACTGTATTACAGCCTGCTCATCAAAATGCACTGTAAGATTATAGAAGACAGGTTTTGCAGAACATTTAATAAATCTCAGTAGATTTTGTATTCATTTAATTTTAACATTGACAGTCATCAAGAGGTTAACTAGGAAGACATACTTCAGTTTAAAAAGAACAACCATCAAGCTATGACATAAACCAAAAAGAACCGCCTAACCAGACTGTACCAACAAAATTCCACAACTTCCAAGTTTCTTATGTTCTAAATGTTTTTTCTTCAGGCTTTTTACAGACATGGGAGGAGAGGACCGTAGATCATGGGCCCTTTATGTACCATTTCTATCTGAAATTGGAAAACTGTCAGGAAAAGAGAGATTACACAGATATGAAAGTATGATCAAGGATACATAAATAAGAAACAAGCTGTCCCAGGTTGGTATTGCAATTCATCAAGTGACTGAGCCAAGGCAAGGAAACAGCCAGCAATTCAAGATGCAATGATGTGTATTATGCTGGCTTTCATATTCTGTAGAATACATACAATGTTTTAACATACTTTCTCTGAGTTATATGGAGCTTTCGGTGAGTCTGCCTCTATTCTGCTGACATATACTTTTCACTATATGAAATACTAATGTCCTTGTTGATTCATATACATTACCTATTTTTGTTTAAGTTGAAACATCAATAACAGCTCAATATTTGAGATTTTCTGTTTTTTGCAGGCATAAAAGACAATCAGAGCAGGCTTTACTAAGGAAAAAAAACTTTGCAGTGGATGGAGACTTCAGTGAATACATTATTCAACATGTCCTATAAAGAATATTTTTCTTCATGTTTCATTTGTGACATCTGTCATCTTTGGAATAATCTCCAGCTTGTTTGATGGTCCTTCAAGTAAGAAATGTCAGTTACAGAGAAAATAGTCCCAAAATGTCAACGTTTTAAAATTTAACGCTTTAAGATCAAATGGCAAAATTCATATTTTCAGCTTCTTTGCATATCTAATATGAAGTCTCTCTGTGTATGTGTGTTTTTGACAGACAAAGATAGGCAGAAGACTAGTCTGTTAGAGTACATTCTGACTTGTATTATATACTAGTAAATTTGTTCATAATAATAAACACTGATTCATTATTTCATGCTTTTTCTGCAAAAACAAAAGTATTACTGGTGAAAAAAAGTGCTTGCTGAAACCCAGTTGGACAGAAAAGTGTTGTTTTTAAAGAATACAACATCCTACCGCCTGGCTGTTACCTATGGTGCATTATCATTTAATTTGCCCTTTATGTCTGAGTCATTCCTTTTGGAGTGATTTTGTTTATTTATTTTCTTTTTCTTCTCTTTATATACATCTGTGGTAATCATTTGTGAGTTGTGCTACACATTCTTAACACTGCACTGAATAAAGTTTTTGCTAAATGCTATTTATTTCCCTCTACTTTTTGCCTATTCACCTGCTTTGTTACTCGTGTTCTATGAGGCACTTTGGCTGCATGTGTACATGAAAGGTGCTATGAAGCTGAATTGATTTAAGAGGTGAGTAAATAATAATGGGCATTCTACAGAAAATGTGATAAGGCTATGACAAGACTGCATCTAGTGAGTCATTTGGCTCTTTAGTTTATATTTTGTACTCTAAAAGTTCCCAGTATATTGCTTATGGGCTGACATCAATGCTAGAAAAGGAAATAGGATCATATACTGTATACTGTGTTTGTGTGTATGTGTGCGTTTTCTTCAAATAACCAAGAGTCACAGACATGTTCTAAATATGATGAGCCCACACAATGATACCAATGACTTTCATTTTCTTAAATTATTGTGTTATTGGTCCTTTATGTGCAATTAAATCAAAACAAGTAATATTTTTAATAAGAATATAGTCCCAGGGCAAAAAAAAAAAACAAAACAAAAAACAAAACACTTTCCTCTTCTGTCAGCATAAAGTGGATGGAATAAGGAAATGTATGCACCTTAAAGAAACCTTCCTGCCAGTGGCTAGCATACTCAGCCATATGTACCAGATTGAAAAAAGGCAACAGAGCAGGAAAATGTTAAATAATGCAGAAAATTGAATGAGAATGTTGAGTCTCAGTTTAGTTTGTGTGGTGAAGTGCAAGGATGTGCTTGGAGGAGGAAGTTCTGCTGAGAATTCAGAAGATGATATTCTTCCTGTTCAGAACCACAATAAAACACAGATTACAGAAAAGGAAGGACAGATAAAAACAGTAAACTAACAATAAAAATGAGATGATCCAAGAGGTACACTTTACACTACTGTAAATTTAAACATGCAGTTGTCATAAGTTAAAGATTATTGCTTTAACTTATGATCAATATCAGTGGCTATACAATGTGTTCAGAAAGTATTCAGACCCCCTTCACTTTTTTCAATTTTGTTATGTTGCAGCCTGATGCTACAATCATTTAAATTCATTTTCTTCTCATTTATCTACACTCAGAACCCCATAATGACAAAATTGAAAGGTGAATTTTAGGATTTCTTTTGTAAGTTTATTAAAAAGAAAAAAATGAAATATCCCATTTACATAAGTATTCAGACCCTTTATTTAGTACTTAGTTGATGCACCTTTGGCAGCAATTACAGCCTCGAGTCTTTTTGATTATGATGCAGCAAGCTGTGCACACCTGGATTGGGGGATTTTCTGTCATTCTTCTTTGCAAATCCTCTCAACCTCAGTCAGGTTGGATGGGGACTGTTGGTGGACAGCCATTTTCAGGTCTCTACAGAGATGTTTGATAGGGTTCAAGTCAGGGCTCTGGCTGGACCACTCTAGGACATTCACAGAGTTGTCCCTAAGCCACTCCTGTGTTGTCTTCTCTGTGTCCTTAGGGTCATTGTCATGTTGGAAGGTGAACCAGTCTGAGGTCCTGAGCACTGTGGAACAGGTTTTCATTGAGGATATCTCTGTACTTTGCTCCATTCAGCTTTCCCTCAACCCTGACCAGTCTCCCAATCCCTGCTGCTGAAAAACACCCCCACAGCATGATGCTGCCACCACCATGCTTCACTGTTGGGATGGTATTGGGTAGGTGATGAGCGGTGCCTGGTTTCCTCCAGACATAACATTTAGAACTGAGGCCAAACAGTTCAATCTTGGTTTCATCGAACCAGAAAATGTTGTTCTTCACAGTCTGAGAGTCCTTCAGGTCCTTTTTTACAAACTCCGAGTGGGCTTTCCTGTGTTTTGCACTGAGGAGAGGCTTCCGTCTAGCCACTGCCATAAAGCCCAGCTCTGTGAAGGGCTGCAGTGAGGGTTGTCCTTCTGGAACTTAGTCCCATCTCCACACAGGATCTCTGGAGCTCAGTCAGAGTGACCATCGGGTTCTTGGTCACCTCTCTCACTAAGACCCTTCTCCCTCGCTTGCTCAGTTTGGCTGGGCAACCAGCTCTTGGAAGAATCCTGTAGCCTTCCCCATATCTGTGCATTGCAACAGCCCTGTCTCTGAGCTCTGTAGGCAGTTCCTTTGACCTCGTGGCTTGGTTTTTGCTCTGATATACATTGTCAGCTGTGAGGCCTTCTATAGAGAGGTGTGTGTCTTTCCAAATCATGTCCAATCAATTTAATTTAACACAGGTGGACTCTAATCAAGGTGTAGAAACAGCTCATCAACAATCAAGAGAAATGGGAGGCACCTAAGCTAAATTAGGTAAATTAGCTAAATTTCAAGTGTTTCTGCAAAAGGTCTGAATACTTATGTAAATGTGATATTTCAGTTTTTTCTTTTTAATAAATTTACAAAAAAAATCTAAAATTCTGTTTTCAATTTGTCATTATGGGGTACCGAGTGTAGATTAATGAGAAAAAAATGAATTTAAACGATTGTAGCATCAGGCTGCAACATAACAAAATTGAAAAAAGTGAAGGGGGTCTGACTACTTTCTGAACCCACTGTAGAATAATAACATCCTTTGCTTTGAGACTAGTTGCATATTGCATTCACTGATGCAATAATATCTGCTATCGGGTACAAAACGTCCTTGGAAAGATTTGACCAACCAAAACTGTAAGTGGATAGCAGTTAAAAATAAAAAGGAAAAGAGTCCAGTTGTCAGAGGAGTCAAAGAAGGTGAACAAGGGGAGTGATAGAAATTGAAAGTAAAACAAGAGTTAACTCTGGGCAGTGCATAGATCAGGGCAATAGTATGAAAGCATTACCAAAGCTTTGAGTGTTCCTAGGATCCCAGTGGCATTTAAACGACTCTGAGAGCACACAGAAAAAAAAAAAAAAATCATCACCTGGCTAATACCTACGGTGAACCACGGAAGTAGCAGCATTACACTGTGGGGGGGCTTCTCAGCAAACAGGGTCAAGGGACTGGTATAAACTGTAGGATAAATGCAGTTAAACGCAGAGAGGTCCTAAAAGAAAAGCTGCTCCACAGTGACGTGAGACTGGGATGATGGATTATTATTCAGCACCAGAGTGACATTAAGTATATGGCTAAGGCAACACTGAAGTAACTACAGAACAATTGTCTTGTCCTCCCACACAGGAGTCAGACTTCAGTGTCCTGGATGAAAACCCAACATTTAACTTAAGTAAATGAAATATTTCAGCAAAATCATCTCTAAAAATCCAAAAACTTAAACATTTAAAAAAAAAACTGACATTATAGATTTTTACGGTAGACTGATGCCAAAAATGGCAATTTCATTCATCTAAAATTTAATTCATAAGGTTTCTGAACACTTTCAAAATCAGCAGCCAAATTGATGCTGACTAGTTACAGGTTCCTCCGTCACCTCGTCGTGGAGGACTACACCTGAGGCCCACAGAGCCTATGGCAACATGTAAATTACAAATTAATGCATTTCATCATTACGTATACATAGAGCATACATTATCACTTGTAGCATTTCCATTGGCTATGCTTCCCCATTATCACAATCATAGTCAATAAGTGCTTTAAACTAAAACACCTTCAAAGTTTTTTAAGTTTAGAGATGGCTAAATTTAGGCACTCTACGCTGTCTTAAATGTGTACTATTCTCTGATCAGTCTTCTTCTGTACCTTCCTCTCGCCTTCTGTCAAGTCTTGTAATTCTGCAACAGCTTTCAGTTCACATCTACCATGCCCTAGAGCATCTGGGTGGGAGGTGCTTTTCATGACAAATGACCTTACAAATAACTGATGGAGAGAAAAAAAAAAACAACATCCCACTCATCTCTTGCTGTCTCCATGCCAGTCTGTGTCTGTCTTTCAGCCCTTCTATCTGTCTCTCCCTCCCTCAGCATCCTCCCAGGTAGAGCGAGAGAGAGACATCTGCGACCATCAATCTTATCCACCAATATTTACCATCTCCCGACACTTCATCTCAGAAACCCCTTTCCACTTGATGTCTGACTAAATTAGATTAAATGACTGCTTTGTCAACCTTCCCAAAGGAAAGAGAGAGAAACTCTAGAAAACTAATTTGGGTTCCAGTCACACACTAAAATGGAGGCGGGCACTTTCATATTGTATAATAGGCAAAGCAATATTCCACACCAACTGTAGATCAGATTTCATAGTATAAATGAATAAATGATAATAAGGATGCATTATATCATCAATTTCCATTTTGACTCACTTTACTGTTTTGTTTTCTATATTTTATCAGAGGCCTTTTTCTTTTTAAAACTAGTGTCCCAGTCATCTGTGTGTAAAGGCACACATACAACCTAACCTGGATGAGTTCCATTGGTAATATTTGGATAAAGAAAATGTGGATTATCTTTGAAATCTGCACTCTAAATTTTAAATTAGAGAGATTAAATGTGGATGTGTGTGGATAAGTTACTACATAGCTGAAATAATTTATGTTGTGCTTGTAGTACAAATACAAGTGTCAGTGATAGTTCTACAAAAGAGACCATAATGTATTAAAGTAAATATAGCTTTAAAATAATTTGCTTTTGCTAATAAATTACTCTTCACCCTTTTTTTTTTATTTTGCCACATTTTTATTTCATTTTTCTCATAACATTTTGCTAACTCAGGTACTGAGAAGAAATATGTAAAAATATGTAATAAAGTAAAGATATGTAATAAATATGTCACAAAATAAAGAAATATAAAATAAAAAAAAACATAATAAAATAATGTTTCCCTTTGGGTATTTGTGTATATTCGCCTTATATTGTAAACCTCAATTATCCAAACTTACTATTGTGTATAGTTAAGGAAAAAAATTCCAGCACATTAGTTTAATGCAAAAGATGGGGTTTGGGTTTGCTTCCAATACATGATTTTATGGACTCCTTAAGTGTAAATCTTCTGGCATTTTTCAAAACTCCTGCCCAGGGTATGCTAATTATTTTTTGTTTCATTTTGTCTCTTGGTCCACTTTGCCACTTCATGCATTTCTTTTTCCATACTTCCATACATCCAATTTCACCCGAATAACCACATCAGACTGACTCACCAGTTCCCCACTTTCCTCAGTATTTATATGAACACATTTCCACTTCTACTTTTTCCTTTTGTTGTCATGCTTTGGAGTCCTGTTCTTGCCAACTTGTCTTCTAGCTTTTGCCAAATATGCCTTTACCTGCAGGACTTTTTGTTCTCTGTGTGTTAAGGATCATCTGTCCTGTTTTCCATTCACCCAACAGTGACTGATATCAGCAAGTAAACTAGTGGTTAAAACCCAAACATTAAAGTGAAGACATAAGAAATAAATAAAAAGGAATGATTTAGTGGTATTTAGCAGCTGACTCGACCTATTCAGACAAAATAACTTAAACAAAATGCATATTTCTATGAGTCTGCTTTGGAATCTCTCTGTTCTTTAGTGGTAAAAATGAGTGTTGGGTATAATGTGCTCCAAAATAACATGGTATTATAAAACACATTAGAGTTACTAATCAAACAATTATGTGGTAACTTGCATTAGATTATTTCTTCAATTATCTGTACAATGGGCAAATATTTAAAAAAAACAACAAAACAAACAAAAAAAAAAAAACAAGATTTGTGCTGATTTGGGATGATGAATGAGGGAAATAATCTACAACTTTTAAGGAGTGGAGGTATGAACAGTGCTTAACCTTTTATAAAAAGTGAACAATGTGATGACAACTACCCACTGCTAACATGACATCAACTCTTTTCAAGCATTTGCAAAGACAGCATGCTAACACAAAGCTAGTAGTGAAAAAGCCTGGGCCCAGAATGATGTTAAAGCTGAGTGTATGCCAACCCCAGCCAAGCAGTCAAGGTTTGACTTTCAACAGGTATCAAATGCAGCAATTAGCAGTCAAGCTAGCAGAATTGTAGCCTCCACTTCTCATCCCTGATACTACATCAGAATTATTCTTTTGGGCTGGTTTTCACCAACTTAGCCATCGGCTCTATGTTAATACTTAAAAACTAAAAGAAAGAGCTTGTGAGTGTTTTCATTATGATAGGGATTTGTGTCAGTGTGTGGGACTGTAACCAAGATTTATACTGTTAATTAAGAAGTATTGTCAATTATGTGCTGTTTGTACTTGCCATTGTTGCACTCACAAATGGTGATCACAACTGCTGGCAGATGCCACGCTTGTAGGACACATTTTTGTGTGACCGGGTTGGACCCACCTGATGGTCTTTACCACCATTTCAAGGACATATTGAGAGCTCAGAGAGAGGGACATACCACTATATCTTGCGAAGATAAGGCTTTCTGCAATTGCCTTGCTTCCTGTTTCGACTTCTTCTAGTCCTATGCCATGTGGAGGTTTTTCTGAGTGGCGACACCTATTGTTCAGGTGAAGGCTGCCGCAAGTCCAGCGTGACTCAAGCACCAGTATAAATGGTTACACGGCTGTGATGATGTCACAGTTGCCATGTGCAACAACCAACCAGTAACCATAAATGAGGCTTTATGTGACAGTGCAGCTCAGACCTTGTTACAGAGTAATGCAAAAGTAATGTAACAAATACATCACTTGTTACATTTACTCCCTGTAAAGGGAGTAAAGAAGTATCTTAATGCACTACTGTTTATAAAAGTAACAAGTAATGAGTAATACATCATTTTGTCTGAGTAACGACCTGAAAATTATCTAAAGTGGGCTTGACAATCTCTTTACAGTGTTTAGAGAGTGCAAAACCTTGAGGCTAAGAGGCCTACCTTCAGTGTATTTCCATTCTAAACTTAAATGGCTACAACACAGCCACAGAAACACACTTATACACAAGCACTGACACTAACACACTCACAGTCACACAGTAACACCCCATTTTTCACCCCCACCCCCCACCCCTGTCACGCCTCCAACCAAATTAGATTGTGATTGCTCTTTCCGAGGTCACTTTTAATTAAACTGAGATGAGAACATGACACATGGGATTAAGCCCCATCCTACCAATTCAAATTAAGAATTCATAACTAATGCTGGAGCCTATTGCTTTCAACCATGACCTCCATATCATTTATGTATAGGAGCAAAAGGAACTCCTCTAATTGTCTTCTTCTGAAGAGATAAAGAGCATGATGACAGGGGAAGGGAACTGTGTGTGTGTCTGTTTGAATGTACATGTCTCCTAAAAATTACGTTACAAACATGCACTGTGTCTGTGCACCATAAATTAACACTGACTTGTACAGAGAAAAAGAGAGAGAGAGAGAGAGAAAGAAACTGAAGAATATTTTCATATCTCCCTGCCATGCTCAGGGCTTAACAAATAATACTTCAGTGGCCTTGAGAGGACTAACTCGTATAATTTCAGCTGATCTGGTTAATAGAGACACATAGGGCTCACTTGAATTAGCAAAACATTCATTAGTATGGCAATACACTAGTATCGCCATACGAGTGGAACCCAATTCAAAATACTCTTAATTGATGTAAAACACACAACTATGAAACAAAGATTGTTAGATCGATGTATACTACACTTTTTAATGGCCACTGTTATAACAACTTACTTTGTAGTATGTACCTGTAACATGCATATTCAGTAGTCAACAGTGTACCTGTGTAGAAGGATTTGCTGTGACCTAGACAACTCATCTAGTCAACTCCCATTTTTCCATCAAAGCATTCAGTTCTACAACACACACCAACCTCTCGATATACAGTGCTGTGAAGGTATTTAAAATTTAAGATATCTAGCTGCTGCAATGCCACTTACAGACTGACTAAGGCTTGAACTATTGTTTGTAAAGGATTTGTTGTTTAAAGTAGGTCTCTCCATTTGGTAAGACCTCAAAAGTCATAAAGACTCAGTGGCTTCTGAGATTAGTCTCTTTTAATCTGCATCTAATTGGCATCCTTTCCATGTAGTATTAGAGGGACATATGTTAGACAGTTTTGTCAGCCTTATCTGGATATCTGGGTGCACGTGCTGAACAAGCTTAAACATACCATTAGGGAATATACTTCAGAACTGGATGACAATTTGTCTTGTCAACACGTGTGATCATTTCTGTTCTCCCTGATAGTGAGCTGCTGCAATATATGTTGCATAAGACATCTGAGTGTTCTAAATGTTTTTCCTGCACCAGCAGTTCTGGTTCCACAAAAATATCATCACTGGTGTTTTTGACTTACTTTATTAACTGACAAATGAAGGGCCAAAACCGACTTTCCTTACCTCAGTAATAAAAGCTTTGGCGGTAGCTGGGCTCATGAACAACACAGCTCTGCGCAGTGTATCCCTATAGCGATGCAGCTCTTCCACACGCATTGTTCTGAACAGACTCGTGATCATCATGTTAATATTGGATTCCACCTTCTGAAGGGATATATCCATTCCCTGCTGAGAAGTCCTGTCCAGGAAATCCTCAATACCACGGATATCTGAAAAAAGACAGATAGATATAGATGTGTGACTGTGTATTTGGGCCTAGAACAACATCCACATTCTTCTGAAAGTATTATGTAGAAAAATTACACTTTACAGGACTGGACAAGACACAAATATACTGCTTACAGACAGAGATTTAGCACTAATATTAAAATCATCACTGATGACTTTACACCATATTCTCTGTTTCAGTTGATGAATTATCTCTCTCTGCATGAATAGGGTCAATAAATATCTCTATTCGTCAGCTCTTACTGGCAAGGATTCCTTACTATCAGTGCATTTGTTCTACTCCGATTTTATTCCTTGTGTTATTCATAATTCAATAATTATGTACAGCAGCCAAAGACTGTAGCCGAGCAAGATGTTTTAATATAGCAAGAAGATTTTTCGATCCTATACATCACAGGAAGCCGGTGTAATGATTTAAGGATAGGCGAAATATGATCATGTTTCCGTGTACCAGTCAGGAGTCTAGCTGGAGCATAGTATATGTAAGCATCTGGAGAATGTATGAGCCAACAAACCTCATATTGGTCAAACCAGAAACTATGTAATGCAGAGAAAAAAATGAGTCTTATATAGATACTTTATTACTCTAGCTATGTTACTTGAAGAAAAAAAATGGTTCCATTTTTTTCACGTGACCTTTAATCAGACAGTGATTTATTGTCACTATGGATATCTGTGAATAGCTGTGCTGTTAGTAGAGGGGGTTATATCAACTGAAAAACGTCCGATTATTGCTGAATCCACTATACTGTCTTGGCAATAAGAGAACAGATAAGTCATGTCATTATTAAGACTTTTCAGTGAATGCACTAATCACTGCAATTATCACTATTAAAACTTATTTTTGTACGATAACAGAACCAGGATGCTAGTATGAATATTTTTACTGCCTGAATGCTTCTATTCTTAATGGGCTACATTCCAGGTCAAGGTAATCCTAATTAAGGCACTTTGGCTGAGGCCACTGCTAATGATGTCAAAGGATGTGTATGTGTGTATAGTTATGTAACTACCTAATGATCTATTTGATATGGAAAACGGATGACACTGCCGTTATTGCTAATGTCACAGCGGAACAATTAACTGGATTGATTAGACTTGTTAAGTCCCAGAGGGATGGGACGATGCTGGGGTTTCATCAATGCCAATTTTTTCAGGTTTAACAAAGTATTAAGAGGAGAGACAACAGCACTGATTCAGGAAAAAAAGCTATTTATAAATAAGATGAACATAATCCTGTGCACACACATGCACACGAGCCAACAATTAGAACAACATCAAAAAGACTGTGAGTTTCTTTTCTCAAATGGGGGTATGGAAGTAGTGTTATCAGTCCTATAGTGACAATAACAGCATGACATGACAGGGAAAAATATGACACCAAAGTAATATTAGTTGTGGAAAGTGTAAAGTTGATCTTTTTTTCTTTTGTTACATCTTTCTTACCCACATGGGACAGAACAGCACAGACGTACACTATGTAGATGCAGAACTCCAGAGGTCAACAGTTGGACACTCGGTGTGATTAAAATGGAGTTTTAAATTGGAAGCCATCTGTGTTTCTGTGTGAGCATACATGTGCATGAGCATGCATGAAAATTATATATTTATTTAAAAATGCAATAGTGTTTCAATTGTTATGACTAATTGTGAAATTGTTACTGTATCTCTTTGTGTACTTATTTGTGTGTGATGATGAGAAAATGTAGATGTCCAAACACAGACAATGAAAGATTAAAAGCCATTAAAAAGTAATTACTAATAATAACTAGCAGAAATCACTGTTGACTATATTATCATTGGCAACATGATCTTCATCACCACTACTGTGACACCTAATAAACTACATAATCAATCAAGTAAAAGCAAAATGAGCAAACAGAAAAAAACAGCATTGTACATATTTTGGATAACATTCGATATACAGCGCTGGAAAAAATTAAGAGACCACTGCAAATTTTTCAAAAATCAGCATCTCTACATATATGACAGTCATTCCATTCCAGTGTCTCTTGAATTCCGACACAAGCACACCTGTTTCTACCTAATAAGGTACTGATGAGGTGATCACCTGAACCAAATCTTATTTAACGAGGAAAAGTATAAAAACCATTGCTGTGGTCATAACTATCCTCTTGCAATAGGACCAACTGGATGGCAAAAACAGTGCTAGTAGTACATCAAAAGTAACTGGAATAAAAATAATAAATATTGACCATGTCAAAAGAAATGAAAAGAAAGGTTTTGTGTGAGGAAAAGAAGGGTTCAATTCTGGCTTTACTGGCAGAGGGAT
>VUQI01035315.1:4158-18456 GCA_015106735.1 Paratilapia polleni
GTACTTTCCTCTTCCTTTTTTTTTTTTTTTTTTTTTAGCTTTCCCCTCATTAATATTGCAGAGGAGTCATTCAGGATTCAGGGCAGATCTCTCTAAGAGTCCCACTGAGGAAGACAGAGGTAAAGAGAGAGAGTAAGAAGGAGTGGAAGAAATGGAGGGAGATTGTGTCTGAGGGAAGGCGAGACTGAGACAGAGGTAACCAATCTTCCTAAGAATCCCACTGAGATGGCGAACGCGACAGAGTGTCAGGAAAAAAAAGAGAAGAGGGAGAGAGGTAGGCCAGAGAAAGACCTGCTACAGGAGGCTCATGAATATACAGGGCTAATGGATCCCAATGCAGGAGATGGATGGAATCTGGCCTAAGTATTCCTAAATGTTTGAATTTAATATTTTTATACCGGCCTCAAATAAAACCACTTGATAACAGCTCTCATGAATAGGAAAACCTGAAGTAAGTAACTTCTATTGTCAGTTCTATATGGAAATAAAAGTCATATTGTTCCTTACTGCGAGAATAAAAAGCTATTTGATTAAGTCTGAAGGCTTGAGGCAACATCTTTATTTAAATGGTGTTAAACAACTATAGTTTTTCAAACACTATTTGACTCGAGTATGCTCCTCAAAGTCTCTGTAGCCGAAAGCTACAGAGCTTCTTTGTATTCTATTTGCAGGAAGGAAAAAGATTTTCATCTCACATTTGGTTGCTTCGTATGCAGAGAGAAAGAAAAGAAGATGCACCTGCAAGTGGAGAGCAAATAGATACGGCTTTCACCGTGCATTGTGTCTCATGTGTGAAATTAGTTTACCCACAAACAGCCCGCTCACTTCCCTCCTGTTCATTTGCTCAACAGGAAGCTAAGCACTTAAAGTTAAGTAGCACCTGAAACGTCTAAGTGAGAGATCAGAAAGAACAATCCCATCTCAGAAGATAGAACTGATCTAATCTACCGCATCTAAAACTGTGCTTGTTTTCTTTTGGGTGCCTAATTAGATACTTTTATTTGGCTTGATTTAGTATAAAAACAAGGCCACATGTTGCTATGTGCAGTTTTAATTTTCTCATAAAAAAAAAAAAAAATCAAAGTCACAATTAAGAAAGAAACAATTTACATTTGGCTGAAGTGGAAGATGTTGACGTATTAATAAACAAAAATGCAAACAGACTGACAGTGAGTTTAATATCATTCAATGCTTCACTGATGAGAAGAAAAACAAGGGCACTGTGGTTCATCATCTTGTTCTGCTGCAATGGTTTAATAACTCCACCAAATATTCATCTCTATATAGCAGCACATAAAACCCCTGGATAGAAAAAGGGTATTATTTCAAAGACTTGCGCCACATTTGGACGAAAGCCTGTCTACAGATGACATCGAAAGCCGTGCACATATTTGAGAGTGATGGTGTTGCCGCCACATCTTTCCTGATTATTGGCTGCAGGTACATGTTGTTGTGATGAGCTTGGCTGAGCTGCAGCACCCCTCTGTGTACACTCTGATCATCCCACCATTATGAAAACACTGTCAACACTACAAGCCAGAGCCACTGAACAATAAGTTTGCTGGAGAGGGACAAAGATCAGGAAGGAAGCACAGAGGTGTGATGTAGCTGTATAAAAGTAATGACTCACAATGAATCAGTAGGAAAGTCATTAAATGGAATTGCTAAGTCACTGAGTGTTACGATAATTATAGCCTCTGGCCAGGAACAAAGAACTCCCTTTGAGATATGTTTTTACACCAGTGAACTATAGTTTAAACACTAACAGAAGAAATATGTTATGTTATGATCTAACTGTAATTTCATCAACATGCTCAGTGGTTTAATGTGTTTAGAAGGGTAAACAATCAGATTGCTGCTATTGTTTCTTTCTCGGCAGGCCATTTGGATTACTGTGAGATTACTGCGTTCACACTGTCGACGACATGTGCGTGAGCTGGCATTAGTTTCTAATTTAACAGCGAAACAGAACAGGTCCTATTATCAACAGAATATAGCTATATTTTACTAAACACATTTGAAATGAGACTTCAGCCTCTAAATGTTCCCCTTCTTCAAATTATCTTGCCCAGATGCCTTTCTGAGACTCTCGCTGGCTTTCATTTTCTCATGACTTTGTCTTCTCCTTGAGCCATTCATATACAGGAAAAGGCCATTTCTGGGGCACACAAAGCCAGGAAGGGGCTGAGAAAAATGTTATGATTGCACTCACTTAGCCCCTGCTGCTTTTTAAGGAACATGAGCGACCTAAAAGACAAAGTTGCAACAGAAGGCAAGGCAGGAATCTTTAATGACTTGCCCCGAGCACAGAGTCAGAGCAGATCGCTCATCACTCACCATTAATACGCAGCACTTGGACATGTTTGGTTTGACCTATGTCAAAAACCAACAAACAGCGAAAGCCCTAGTTTTATTTATTTACTTTTTTTTCCTACAGAAAACATGAGCTATGAGCTATGTATGATCACAAAGTGTAGCTGTTTTGCTGTGGTAGCAAAAGGCCTGCTGATGTTCTGGAGGAGTACATTTCTCCACTGTGAGCAAGAGCAAGTGTACAAGCCCATTACATTTCAGACATGTGTCAACTTAGTCCTAACTGGAATGAAATGAGCAAAATGAAGGTCTTTTGTGACAGTAAGAACAGAGGGAGAAAAGTCAGACGAAACTATAAATTATCATCAGTAAATTAGTCATTATGGTTTACCTTGTAAGAAGTGATGACAAAGTGAAACTTTAAGAAAGTTGCATTTGAGTGAGATGGTTTGTTTTAAGAAAATAAGAAGAGCATATCAGAGACACTCTGAAGCAGTTAAAGGCAGGAAGATCTATCAAACACCCAGTGAAGTCTAACCACAACCAAAACAAGACATTTTTAAAATGGAGATTGCCACAAAAGCAGCAATTTCACCCGAGTTCTCCTGGAATCAAACAACGAAAAGCATCACACGCTTAAGCCACAACTGTATCAAAGTATTCACTGCCATTTAAGATGTCTTTGAAAGCGGCACCTTACCCCGCAGGCATTTGTGAAGTAGCAGGTCAGGTCTCCCGTCCTGTCTAATCCAGTCAGCTGCTCAAACTTCTGTTGTTTCTGTTTTGGCATCTGGCTTCAGCTCTGTTTTGGTCCCCCTCACCCAGACATCTTGACAAGTCTTCACTTTCTGTTCCTGTTTCCCTCTCTCTACCCTTGTTTCCCGTCCTCCTCCTTTTCCTCCTCCTCCTCCTCCTCCTCCACTCTGTGTGAGAGTGTGTTTTGGTCACAGCGTCACTGCACCCTCCCCACTTTGTGTAAGAATGGGCCCTCTGTCTGCACTTATGTGTTTCCTGCACGATGTACTGGAGTTTTGTGGTTGCTTTACTTTACCCGCAGTAAATGACGTCAGGCAGAGAGACAGAAAGTCAGATAATCTAAGTAAGAAAAATTGTGATATGAAGTCACAAGAATCCTTTATTTAAAGCAAAATCCCCACAGAAAGGCTTCTCAGCATGCACTCATCTGAAAACCTTGCAACACCAGCAGAAGTTGCAGGCAAGGTTGAAACATTTTGCATAATAACACTAAATGACTGCTTGAACAAACACTGCTCCACCCGTCTCAGAGCCCCAAAACAGGAATAAAAGGGGGAACGAAAACTGCACAAGGGTGTGCGCATGCTGGAAATAACACCTGGTGAGAGCGTGAGACACGAGCAAGATATGAAAGAGTGAGGTCATGTGAAGTGCACGCACACACACACACACACACACACACACACACACACACACACACACACACATAAACCCACTTACTATGCCTGTGGCGTTGTGGTCAATGCCCTTTCAGTTCAGTCAGGCAAAAGAGGATTTTTATAGTAAGAACCAAGAAAAAAAAAGAGTTCAGCTGACATTAAACAGAAGTCTGTCTTCTCTTCTCATCAAAGGGCTGTTTTATCAGTGAAAGTGCATTGACACGCAATCGTGTATAGGTACTCATATACTGTAAATGTGTGCTTGTGTATTTATAGAACAGACTCAAAGAGTGTCTAATGTGTGGTTGCATAGTGTGGTCATAACCACTAAGAATTTTATTGCTTCATTCTCTGTATATATACATATATAATTTATATATGTGTATATATATATATATATATATATATAAATTATATATCTGTCTGTGTGTGTGTGTGTGTGTGCGTGTGTGTGTGTGTGTGTGTGTGTGTGAGAAAGGAATTTCACTTTTAATACCATGTAGTATTAGTTGTAGTTGTAGTAGTCAAATATAAAAAGTCAAATATATGTGTCCTTCATCTGAAACTTGATTAGAGCGCTGCTGCTGTTTTATAGTTATCCATTGCTGTTGTGTACATGGGAAAGATTTCATCTGATAATTTCTGACTGCCTGAACAAGCAGCAGACTCTTTTGTAGCTACGGGGCATGGTTACATGAAAACTGATGAGACAAGCCACGCCATGTCTGCAGGTGTGTCCGAGCCATTTCAGACAAATAGCAACCAGCCGCTCACACAGACACAGACACACACACACACACACACACACACATACCAGCACTGAGGGTGCTGTCTGATTGCCAGGGCATGTAGTGCTACATAGTGAGACCATATCCTGGCTGCTGTTGAGCCAATACAGTGTCCAGTCACCTCGAGCAAGTGTTGATTAATGACCTGAGTGCAGCACCACTTCTCTTGATGGGAATCCTTCTTTACAGTAATTTGTATGAAAATGATGTTGCTATATATTCCATTTGCTGCTTTTGATTGCTGCTTCAAACACCTGCATGCAGGAGCCCTCTTTTCTTTGCTTAGATCTACTTTTTGCACCGGCACACTTTTAAACCTGCAGCGTTGTCTTAACCTAGATTTTATGTCTGTTTTTGATATGCCTCTCAACCTTAAGGCGACACGAGAAACAATCTGAAAGGTGTTGGATGTTACAATTTGCCTTTTCAAGTAATAGAAAAACAACAGGCTTCGGTCTCAGTACAAATGAGCAGCAGATATTGAAAAATAGGGAAGGATGAGGGATGTCTTTAATTTTATTTTATAAACATATATACACACACACACACACACACACATATATATATATGTATACATGTATACATTTCCCTGAATGTGTGTGTGTTTTGTTCTTAAAAAAACAGAGACGCCATTATGTCTTTCCTTCATTCCTTTATTCTGTGGATACCTTATGTTTAGCTTATCCTGCAGTGACCCTCATATACGTCCCATTTCCTCTACGGAAATCTTACTCGCCATTTATACTGCTTTGACCCTGTGCTATAAAGGGTGCAGCTCCCATCTGGTTTATAGAAACTGTTCACAGTGGAGCTCACCTATGAGGAAAAGGCTCCAACAATATATCCCTTTATCCTACTCAGGTCTGTAGCTGAACAAATTGCAGGAAAGACCACTGAGCTCATACCGGATCACTGGTCATACAATCATGATAGCAAAAAAGTGACTTTGACATTACCAGCAGCATTAAGTAAAGCCTCATGGAATCAGTAGACTGTTCAAAAGGGCATTACCAATCACCACGACCTGCTGGTTCTGCCAGCATACACTGAAACATGAGTACGAACCCTATCCGGTACACTGTGAGAGTTCCTGAATGTGAGTGCTAATGAAAAGTGACTAAAAGGTTGTTGTAAAGGAATCTGACAAGTGTCCAGAAATAGCCTGCTAATAAATCCAGCGTCCCTAGTGGAAAACCTGAGCTACAATTCAGTCCTGTAAAATGTCTGAGCCCAACGCTGTGACAGCAGGCAGAGAGCAAGACAGAGAGAAAAAATGTTTGTCTATATAAGGAATTGCCTTTTGCTCTCACAAAAACTCATCTTTCAAGAGTGATTGGTTGGCATATAAACTTTCAGCTTTTACAAGGGCACATAAATGCAAATTCCAGCTATGATGTCAGCGTGCTATTTTAACATCTATTTATGTAATAATCTCAGCATAGTTCTCATATGACACACGCTCTGCTTTGGGACTAGAGATGTTAAACATCTCTGTCTTGGCTTGTGAAGAAGAAATGTTCTGCCCGTTCTGCTGCAAAAATAAATAAAGAGTAAAGTTGTCAGCTTGCAGTAAAGGAAGTGTTTTTCCAGAGTGCTTAGTTATAATCAGTGGGGACTTTCTAAGTTCCTCTTTGTTGGCTCAGTATTTCCAAATAGAGAAGAAGCAAACTGAGACACTGTGGGAAAATAAAGAGTCACTCATTTTAGACAACCAAAAACCAGCTTACAAATACTCTAAGTAGGAATAATTTATAATAAAAAAAAACTGCAGAAGAAGACAGACAGAAAAAAGTAATTTACACAGAGGCATGCTAGATGTTCTTCCCCTATTTCCATAAAACATATAGTAGTGTGCAAAGGTCTTGAGCCACCCCTCATTTCTTTATATTTTGCTTCCAAGGAGCCAAGGAGCATTAGTTCTCCAGGCTTTCTGAAGGTCTTTCAAAGTTTTTCTTTGGACATTGGCTGCTTTTTCACTCATTCTCAGTCCAGTCCTTGTACCTGACCATTTTCAGAGGAACATTATTTTTGTTTGTTAATTATTCAAACATATTCAAAAGGCTCCTAACTCAAGGGATGAACCAGTGTTTACACATAACTGACAACTTAGCAAAGAACCAATTTTAAATTGTATCTTTATGCACTTTGTTACTAGCAGCCTGTCACAAAAACACATAATTTCTTCCCGTTTCTTTAGTTTAATCTATGAAAAATGCCAAAGATAACACAGTTAGGCATAAAATAGTATTTTTGCACCAACAAGGTGATCTCCAAAGAGCCATTAGCCACAAACCTGGCATAAGAAATGACAAGAAGGCTTGCCAGTTCTGGCTGTGTTGAAGAATAAAGGTGGTCATACCAAACACTGACTTTGAAACATGTTAAAATAGCTTTTGCCTTATATACTGTATTTCCATTTATGTTTGCACATGTTTCAATGAATCGTTGCACCTCTTTCTCAGTTTACAAAGAAATGGTGGGTGGCTCAAGACCTTTGCACAGTACTATATTTTCCCAGACCTACTCCTTTAAAGCCAATTAAAGCTACAATAGAAATACTGTGTCATTATCTCTTCCAGACAGACTTGACTTGTTTCTGACAAATAAAAGTGCCTGATGGACAGTCTTCATGAGCTGCGTGGGAACCATATGCGGTCGTGAGATAACTAAGAAATATGAATATACTTCCCTTCTTTTTCTACATGTTTGTGTGTATTTGGTTTGTTAGTTTTGTGTGTGTGTGTGTGTGTGTGCGCTTCAAATGACAGAACCTGTATGCTGTTTCACAACCATTTACTGTAAATGAAAATGATAACAGCCTGACTGAAGCAGATGCTTAATTTCTAATACGTAACCACAGGAACATTTTGACACAGCAAACAAATTCAATTAGAAAATGCTGAACCTGCAGTGAGAGAAAAAAAGACACTTTTTTTTTCTTTTGAAACTCAAAAGCACTCGACTGTTCGACCTCAATTTATATCAGTGTGATGGTAATTGAATATTTTGCTCACGTTAATCCCCTCACTGTGCCACATTTTCTCATCTCGTTAATATCTTAGTATCCAGTCACTCTCCCAAGTATTCACTGTTAATCAACTACACAGACTCAGAGCTAAACCACTCAGAGGACAAAACCACCATAAATATGTCTTTTATCATTTTCTGTTGTTGTTTGCTAATCAGCATCTGCTTGTGTTTACCCAGCAGGGTTTAAAACAAGAAGATTTAGCCTTGAGGTAGCCTATGGAAATTTCTCAATGCAAGCCTTAACTTTCCTATGATCGCTTTGATTGCGCAAGTGTTTCAGTCTGAGTAACTGAAGGTTGGATGATGATGAGATTTTGTTTTGGTGAAATTTTTTTTACCAAGCATTCCTGACATTCCTTGTTTATTCCTAGTTCTTAACTACAAAAACAAGTAAGGCTGACAGCCTTACTCAAATGCCATTAGAGCATAATTACCATTCACTTCACTTTAATTTAAATCGTGAGCGCACAGAATTAAGGCTGAAATCTACTCTCAAATAGTGAATAAATGCACATATGAAAACACACATATTTTCTGCAAGAGTTTAAAATCTCTATACCATTTCTAGTCCATGTACAATTGCTTTTCCTCTAGGTGATGTGATGAAGTACAGAACATGCTCTCTACTGAGCTCATCCCTCGGGTCACTGTAGCCCTGAGAGACACTTTCACATGTCTCAGCACTCATAGCTGAATGGCTCCTGAGGACTTCTGTGTAGTTCAAATGATGAAGGGGGGCATTAAGGATGCCTGCTGGCACACTACAAAAATCAAACTCCATTTCCTACTTGGTCTTAAATCATGAAAAGAAAATGGTAAAGCATGTCTGTGCAGGAAAGAAAAGCAGGGGGAAAAAAAACAAACTGACATACTCCGAGTCCAAAATGTAAACAAATTTGAGCAGTAGCAAAACATGGGTTGATCGAGTGTGGCTGCCCATGTGAGTTATGTGTTTTTTGTTATATGTGTGCATGCATGTTAGCAGCATCAGGTGACATTACTACAACAGCAATGTCACCTGTGGACTAGCTCCACCTGTGGTTGAGGTGGAACTAGTCCAGGTGTTTCTAAGGGTGGGCCTCACCCTCTTTCATTAATCACAATGAATGATAAATGAGAGTCTCTTTTAGCATTTTGTTTTTACTTTTTTTTTTACTTGTTTTTACTGTTCTTTCTATTTCTGTTAATAGATTTAATAGGAAATGGTACTTGGAGGAAACTGCTTTTTAATAAACGGGTCAAAAGCCAAACGTTTTTGGAGACACTAGTTTAGTCTTCAGATTAGTCTATATATTTTAAATGTTAGATCTTAATCTTGCAACAACAGGCGTCAGGAAATGGAGAGGCTCATATGCTGTATAATGTTTGGATACCCCCCATTTAGCAAGAAAAGGATGACCTGATTTCCAAAAGGCATAAAGTTAATGATGACAGATCTCTTTACTATTTTAAACAAGAATACTTTTTTCCTCATCATATACAGTAATATACAAAAGAACAGAAAAGAAAGAACCCAACACAAAAGTGTGGACACCCTGGAGGACTTGGTAACATCCCCTCTGGCAAGTATCACAGCTTGTAAAGGCTTTTTGTAGCACGTAAGAATCTTTCACTTCTTGTTTGGAGGATTTTCAACCATTCTTCCTTTAAAAAAGAAGGGCTTCTCTGTGCGATCCCTGAGCAGTCTTTAATGCACTGCTGTTTTAAGGTCAACTGACAGACTTTTGATGATGTTTTGGTCTGGGCCATGGAACTTTGAGGCCATGGCAAAACCTTGAGCCAAACTGTTTTTATTTTCAATTGTGTTTAGGGTCATTGTGTTGTTACTGAAGCCACCTTCTTTTCATCTCCAGCTCCTTTTCTTTTTACAGATGCTGTGATTCTTTTTACAGAACTTTCGGGTATTGGACTGAACCCATTATTTCCTCTCCCACTGAAATGTTTCACTCGACACTGGCTGCAACACAAGCCCAAAACATGATAGATCACCCTGTGCTCAACAACATCTTCACTCATTCAACCACTCACAGTAATGGAAATTTTGATCAGACTTTTGCACCTCACTGCATGTATCCAAAAGTTGGGATCTGATAACATAAATATGCAATAAGGATTACAAACTGGTGGTATAATGGTTACCTTATGCATGGTGTATGTTACACAGTTCTGCCTGGATCATTGTAAGCTCATTAAAACTATATGAGAACTAAGAGAATATTAAGGAAATCTAAAAGCTGTACTGTAAATTATTGCACTACCCTGTTTCTGAAACTCCAAAATTGTAGTTTAAAAAGTGTAAAAAGATGTTAAGCCTCAATATCAACAATATGAATGACCGTGCCTTGCAGGAATTTGCATGCAGCTATGTTTTCTCTGCAGATAAATACTACTCATCAAGCCTTTCCAAAATTCTATCCGTCTGTGAGGGGATGATAAAGGCATACGCAAGCCCATCTGATATGGCTGTCAGGGGTACGCTGAAAAAGGCTGGAGACCACTGATTTAAATTATATATCAAATACAACAACCTCATAGGAAAGTAAGGGGAAAGGAGGGGAGGCAGGGGGAGGGATGTTAACAGTTCTTACTGGAATGGATAAAATCAAAACTAGTGTGCCTTATCCTTTTGAAATCAGCGACGTGAACAGGCTAACTTGTCTTTTTATCATTTTCTCTTGGTTTACTCTTTTCTTAAAGTAACAGCATCATAAAAACCGTGTCAACTCATATCTACGTTTACAGGTCAGCCCAGTCCAGAGGGATGTCGATGGTTAAAGCTTAGCTTAGCAGCTGCAGGCAGTAAATGCTTCAGACTAAATTTTAAATATGAAAAAGTGCAGGTCATAACTGGTCAATAAATGCAAAAAAGAACAGGACTCTTATTAAACAGCAGTCAGGCTGCAGACCCTCAGTTCATACATTCCTTTATTAGTTGCAACTATTCAAGTGTGCTGAAAGCCTTAATTAGGGTCAGAGAGAGCTTTCCAATAACGAGTGTTTTTCTCATTTTCATTTTTTATATCTTCCAATTAGAAAAACTGGAGGATCACACACAAAAGCTAACAGGAAAAAACTGCTTAAGTATGAGACTGTGATGTTCAACCAGCACAGCCAGTTCTTACCTCACATTCAACTTGCTGAGGTCGTACAGACCAATGCCTTCCTTGCACCTGTGATGTATGTGAGGCCCTGCTCATGCTCTCCCATCCCAACTCATGGAGCACCAGTAAAAGTCTGATGAAAATCAAGCTGTTCACCAGCCGCTCGCCCAATTAAGCCCCAGTGTTTACAACGCTATCACAGAGAGAGTCTAACTGGGAGAGCTGGGTTGCACCTCCTTCTTATTCAGATGCCTGCCAGGGCCTGTTAGCTGTATGGGCTCAGTGAGATGTAAAGAGACTCCGGGAGCGCATGGGAGACTCGCAATGGCTCACAACGCCGCTTTTCATCAGCTTCACGCCATCTGTGTTCAATCCTGTGGAGAGATGTGGAGACATTACTGGATGGATGGGATGAGAAGAAGAGAGGGCAGAAACAGAATGAGAAGGGAGGAAGAAGAGGATGGCTCTTCTAGACAAAAAGAAATGCTTGTCTACTGTTTCTTTTACTAAACACTGAAGTCATGTAGCTGTACAAAAATAACATTTCTCTGACATTTGTGACTTATTGTTTAAACTTAGCTATTTCAGTAAAGGGAAAATATTAATATTGAAATTAGAATTGTATGTCTCAAAGCAAATGATCTAGTCTTTCTTTGCTAGCTTAAGCCTTTTGTTTGGGTATCGCTAGTTTAGGTATGATTTAAGTCTCATTTAGCATCATTTAGTTTACCTACCAATTTTTTTTCTGGCAGCAATACAATACAGTTCTAGTATTTTTTTTCTTCTCTATTGCCTGATTAGTGCCTAAAGAGTATTCCATGTGAGCATATTGCAAACATTGCTTTGCAGACTCACAAAAAGTCTCCATCACACTTCACAACAAACCCCTTTGGCACTCTTGTAGAGGTGTGTTGATTTTTCATAAGCTGGATTTAGCACGAACACACCCAAAAATCCACAAAGCAGAGAAAGAAGACAGTGGGATTTAGCTGAGTTAATGAGCTGACATACTGGAGTCAACAAATCATCTTATGGTTGGAACTGTGGCAGGGCACAGACAGTGTAGCAGGTTGATCCAGATAGGCTTTAAAGACGCTTCATCAGTCGTGCTCTGTACCTAACAAGCAAAACATGTCCAGTGTAGTGGCTGTTGCTTGCATGATATTTACCTGATTTCATTATGTATATGTGTAAATTCTGTGTGACTACAATCAATTCTGAATAGCCTGCAGGGTGACACACTGCAGCCCCTGTGTCTGTATAGATAGTAATTTTTTTTTTTTTTTTTTTGCACAAGATTGAACCTCAGTCTAGTCATAACCTCATTCCTAACAAAGCGTTACAGTTTCCTGAAAGTTAATCCCATATTTTCACATGATGAACCATAAGAAGTCATGCTGTTCCACCTGGGAGTTTTACATAATAAACATGTTACTATTTCTGTTTAGATATATAAATGCAATAAAGGTATTTTAAGCACCCGTGGCCTTGGGGTGGAAATAAATGATTTAAATAATTTGATTTGCAAAATAATGCAAAAATAGCTACAATGCACAAAAGCCAATGGCACTTTAGTTTGAAACAAAGTAAATGTAGTAGCTTTTTTTTCATCATACTCAGTAATCAGAAGTCCTCATTTTTCCCCTCTTGTTTGACAGTGCAGTAGAGCTGACAGCTAAGAGCACTTTTTTCCATACATTTGAGCTTTTTCTGTTTTGGTATTTAATACTTTCACATGTGAATATTTAGAGTTAACAAAGCAAACAAAAAAAAATTAGTCATGACCAGGGGTCCATAAGTTAAGATCATAGACCGTATAAAACATGGACGTAACTTCAGGGTCGGAAAAACGAAGCCAGTGCAGAAGTGCCTTAAACCTGCATACTATCTGAAGGCCACCAGATGGCGATAGCTGTCTTGACCTCTGTAAACACTTTCCTGTTGGTCTCAGTCATTTGTTTTTTTGTCTGTTTTGTAAATCTTGGTCACACGGTGTTTCAAAAACGAGGATTATCCGCAGTGTGCTCACTGGCTAACAACTTGCAAATGACAAATTGTTACCCAATGAGCAAGTGGTTTCACAGTCACATCTGTTTTTTTGAAACCAAGATGGCAACAGTGCAAATGCTAATCTCAAGGCTTCAAAACGGAACTTCAGAAACCAATGGACAACATCACGGTAGCTATGTCCATCTTTTCTACTGTCTATGGTTAAGATTAACACAGGCATGCACAACATGCAGTGAGGGAAAGTTGAGCCGTGGAATGCAGAGGATAATTACACAGAATTCGGTTCAATTCAGTTCAGTTTTATTTATATTGCGCCAAATCACAACAACAGTTGCGTCAAGGTGCTTCATATTGTGGGGTAGAAACCCTACAATATTAGAGAGAAAACTCCAACAGTCAGACAACCCCCTATGAGCAAGCACTTGGCGACAGTCTGAAGGAAAAACTCCCTTTTAACAGGAAGAAACCCGCACCAGAACCAGGCTCAGGAAGGGGCAGCCATCTGGTTCCATAGGAAAGCTGAAGGCTCTGCCTCCCATTCTACTTTTAAATACCCTAGGAACCACAAGTAAGCTTGCAGTCTGAGAGCGAAGTGCTCTATTGGGATAGTTTGGTACTATGAGGTCTTTAAGATATGATGGAGGCTGATTATTCAAGACCTTGTATGTGAAGAAGAAAACAAAACAGTGGCATGTTACTCAACTGTCTTCTTACAAGTGCCAGCAGGCATGTTCCTTAACTTATTTCACTTCATAAGGAAGAGGAGGTATTTGCGTGTGTGAGTTAGCTGCTAAACTAGTGGAAAGTGTTAGCTTTAGCTTGGTTGCCCCCAAAGCGGTAGGGTTTCTATAAATTATCTCTATTGGCTAATTAAGCTTGTGTAAAAAAGTTAAATATATTGCAGCGCATGATGACAATACCATTCAACCTGTGTTTTGGTCGTAGTACACTACAGTACAGTAGTCTATGGGTCTATAAAAGATGGAGTAGCCAACATAACATCACTCATCAAACAAAGTCCTTCTTATAATGTCTCTGCCTGGAAGTAGCATTTTGGCTGCTGCCATGTTGTTGTTTTCTGGAGCCAGACCTAACAATATTTAGACAAGAGGGTGGAGGTATCAACTGATTAGGACGTTTAGTCAGCAAGCTGCATCTATATACTGTACAAGGGGCGTTCATTAAAGATTTCCCCTGACCAAGTTCTAATTGACTTAGAGGAACGTAACTTGGCACAGTTATTAGTATTTCTCCACATAGGTACCCCCAAGGGTCACACACTTCTCCCATCGTTTTATGTTGCTATGGAGACCTCGCTTGTAGAAGTCTGCAGGTTGCATCAAAAGCCAAGACTTGACTTTGGAAATAAGCGTTTCATCATCTGGGAAACATTTCCCCTTCAAAAATAACTTCATTGTTGGAAAGAGGTGGAAGTCAGATGGTGCAAGGTCTGGAGAGTAAGGGGGATGAGGAAGGATTTCATAGCCACAGGGCCGTGCTTCCTTAATGGCAATATGAGACGTGTGAACGGGGGCGTTGTCTTGCAGACGGACACCTTTGGTCAACATACCACGCCTCTTGGTTTTGATAGCTTCCCTCAATTTCTGCAGTAGTGAAGCATAGTATGTCCCAGTAATCGTG
>VUQI01035320.1:30537-44271 GCA_015106735.1 Paratilapia polleni
ATTTTTTGTTTGGGTTTTTTTTTTTTTTTTTTTTTTTTTGCTGTTGTTGTTGTCAAGTCAGCAGCAGTGCTATGCTCCAAATGTCATGGTCCTATAGTTGTGTGGTGTTTTCAGTTTTGGATTTGTGTTCATCACTCGTTAGTTTGGATTTCTGTGTGGTTTTACTGCTGTTTATTGTCATTAGCTTAAGTTTTTGATTCATTCTATTAATTTTTAGCATTAATTCTGGCTTGTTGTGTTTTTTTTGTTTGTTTTGTTTTGTTTTGTTTTTACTAAGCTTCAGTTCCTAGTTTGAATTTGTTGTTTCTTGTGTGTTTAGTTCCCTCAGTGTTTCCCTGTGTGTTCCTACCTCCCTCTGTTTCGTCTTTCTGTGTTAGTGCCTTTGCCCTCCTGTGCTCCTTTAATCTGGCATCTTGTTTAGTGTTCGTTTGTCAGTGCAGTTGTCTCTTTTTTTTTTTTCTTTTTTTTTTTGGATGGTTGGTTTTTTTTTTTTTTTTTTGTCGTTTTTTTTTTTTTTTTTTTTTTCTTTTTTTTTTTGGAAGGTTGGTTTTCTTTCATGTCTTGTGTCAGTTTTGCGTCCTCCTTTGTGATTGTCCTGATTGTCTTCACCTGTGTGTAATCATTTTCATCTGTATCTTGTTCTCTTCCTGTTTCTCATTCTCCCAATCAGTTCCCAGTGTTTAGTCCCTCTGTCAAAGTACCTGGTTATGTGGCCTCTTGTGCAGCCCTTTTCCTCTGGATCTTGTGTTTTTTTGGATTTCTGTTTTGCATCACTTCCTAGACTTCTGGATCAGCTACAAATTGCTTTTTTTTTTTCATTCTTTTTGTTCTTGTGTTCTTGCATTTGTGTGCTCTTTACACCTACTGAACTGACACACTAAACATTAATGCAGTTTATAAAGGCAGATGAACATAAACCTGACACCTAGTGGATGTGCCTAAATGTACCTTCAAGATTCTGCTGTAATTAATTTTAATAAATTAATATAATATATTTTATAATATGCAAAAATGAAATAAAAACAACTGTTGGAAGATTAATCCAACATTATGGAAAATTCCAGATGTACTGTTATGTATACAGTGCAGGATTTATACGAGAGAAAATGAAAGAAAACATACAAAATCAGTTAGTGGTACTGACCCTCCAAGTAACCCTGGATATACATTATATGCAGTAGTAGACTGTGACCAGCTTTTTTGTTTTTCAGTTGTAGATGACTTCCTTCCTCTGTAAGAGTCACTAGTACAGACCCTTAAGTACACTCAAACCTGCATTTTGAATCTACAGACACCAAAGTTTCATTTGGGTATGCTTTTAACTTTGTATAATCTGGAGGGGGAAAAAATGCCCATTATGGCTCCACATTTAAAGGTATTAAAAAAAAGAAATCAGCTTTCATTCACTCTTTTCACCCCAGTGAGGGAATACCCATCTCCTCTTCAACAGTACTGTCCCTCTACCTTTGGGTTTTAACTGGAGAATCACAGTGTGCCTCTGTGCTGGGAGTCTCTTTTGGTGTATGTGAGGGGTTCACTTGATCAGCTGCGTAGCCCAGGGGAATCAACGTCTCTCCTCACTGACCCATTTAAAAGCAACATGGTGGAGACAGTAGAGAAAGTAGGGCAGGAAAAACTTTAAAGTATGCTGCATGCAGGCAAACACACAGACAACACATACCTATCTCCTCAACTCCTTCAGATCTGCTGTTTGTGCCAAAGATGAGCATATTGATCTTTCTCTCTGTGTCTTTCCCAGCATATTGTGCCTTAAGTGCAAACACAGTTTCATATAAGGGCACTACTGTCAAGAGATCAATTTCCCTTTTGTTGTATAGAAAAACAACTTTCTACATCCTTCTGTGTGGGTCCCTGAGGGAGCTGCCACTTGACGGCTCCCAGGAGAGCCATTCTGCCTCCACTTTAAAAAAAAACACACCCAGGCTGGCCACACTGGCCTATCCATATAAAGTACAATGTCACAAGTGCAGGTTGCACACAGACATGAGTTGAGAAAATACTTCCATAGGATTTCTGTCCTTCACAAGCACATGCACACTTGGCAAAGAGTTTGCTAAGATGAAAATAAAAAGCTTCTAGATTAGAGTAAATTCTCTCTCAGGCCACGCAACACATGTTTTAGCTAGTAAAGTCCCAGCGGATTAAAAAAAAAAAAAAGACATTAAAATTGCTGCTGCTGATGAAGGACTTTTCTACATTTCTATCAGGAACTATTTATAGAGAATGTCTTCACCCACACTCCTGAAAAATTCAGCGAGACACCTTTTGGAACAGAGTGTTTCCTTGAAAAAAATCCCCAGCCACTCCTGTGTGGTTATGAAGAAGGAACAAACTCACTGCCCTCCTCAGATTCTTCTCCTTACACAAAATTCTTTCTAAATATCTCTGTTGCACCTTTGCCACTCACTGCAAATCTGTATATCTAAACTGGATGGAGGCATGTAGTAGGAAACCTTAAATCTTGCTGTATCTTTTAATAGGTTTAAATTATGGCTGAGCTTTTCAGCCCCTTTGGTGCTTCTCATGCTTTTAGCTCTGTGCAATAAATTCAGTCATGCATATTGGTAGAAATTTGTGTCTAATATGTGTATTTGATGATATTATTATATTTATATTTTTACTGCAATGTAATATATACGTATAATAACTGCAGCTTGAAGAAATCTGATAACAGTGGGACCTTAAGCTATTTTTATGAAACTTTAATGTTACCCTTTCAAAAAAAAGAAAAAAAGAGTACTTACTCAGTGTTGAAAGTGGAACAGCAAAATTCATACATCTGTGTTTTCTCCTGATATTTGGTTCTCAAACTGTGGTGACAAAGGGACTTGCAGCGCTAGCTTTTGAACTAACTATAACATCCTGGTCACACATGAGCGCACTAGTGCTAGTAAATCTTTGCTTATGTCTCAAGGACTCCTGTGTTTATGGGGCAAAACTGTGTGGGTTGGTTTTTGTATATTGCTGTATGCTTTACAGCAAGATCTTTGTTTCCAACAGGGAGCTGTATATTCACCCAAATGGTTAGAACCAGTGAGACAAAGAGAGATGAATGTGTGAGAAAGGGTGACTGAGAAAGTGGGGAAAATGCATAGATGGAGCTATAACTCACCCACAAAAATGAGCTGCAAACAAAACGTTAGTAAGGAGGAAAAGTAAAACAAATACAGGGAAGGAGACAAAGGGACAAAGGGTTGAAAGATAGGATGGCAGTGGAGAGGAAGGGGAGATAGATGGAGGAGTAAAAGGGTGCACAAGGGTAGGAAAAGAAAAGGAAAGGTGCATAGGTTGGATGGTTGAGCATTTGAGGAGGGGTGAAGTAGGGAGAGGAGGAGGTAAAGACAACATAAAACTGCAGGAAAAGACAGGAAGAATAGCGGAGAAAAGAAGAAGAGGATACATAAAGTTTTGGAGCTACTGTGTAGAAATTCAAAAGATAAAAAACAAGTGAAGGGGGGGTGAAGTAAGAGAAGTGTGTGTGACGTATGTGTGTTAGTGAGGATGGACATATAACACAACCTCAAAAGACCCAATTAACATTAGACTGGGAGTACTTGATCTACACTTTGCAAAGTCGTTTTCACACTGGCAGTATTTTAGGAACAATAACCACTGTTGGAAACTAGCACATGTTTATCAGTCTTCAGTCTCATCACACTAACAGGAAGATCTTAAAATGGCACTTGCCCATCCTACCTCCCACCTCACTGAACCGTGTGAGGCAAACCGAGCACTTGGCTTCAGTTTACGTCATCTGCAGGTATTTAAAGAACAAACTGTGACAAGCCAAGTTAGCACGCGATGCCAGGCACAGATGCCTCTAAAAGGAAACAGATTACGTACTTTTAGTTTGAAGTCTGCATAGAAGGCATAGGTAAACAAAACATGTTTTGGGCAGCATTAAAAAGTACATACAGTACTTACTTAATGTTTGAGAGCTGAGTCAACTTCAAGTGAAACAGTTAGTTTGAGATTTTAAAAGGATTTGACAGATTCAGGACAGAGATACATAAGCAGAGAAAGTTTTAAGTTATTAAACTAACATCAAATAGTAGAACAAAAACTTCAAGATACATTCAAATATTAAAGGCATCCAAAATTTCTCATCATCACTGTGAATCAGTTTTATGACCAGTATAGAGTCTACTATATTAAGACATTAGCAAAATGCAGCAAATCTGATGGAAACAGAAAAGTGTTTTGGAATTCTGAAATCCAATAATCAACCTTCGCCAAAAGTCTTTCATGCATCAATCAAGCAATATTGTGCACAATTCCTGAAAATTCAGCCTTACATATAAGAAATAATTTATCTTTTTTGGATATTTGAATAGAATTTTTCTTTTTTTTTCTTTTTTTTTATGATGATGTGACTAGACGGCATTCAGCAGTCAGATAATAACCAGAATAATAACCAAACAAGAGAACTGTTAAATATTTCTCTGACACAGTTTCCCTTCACAAATACATTCAGTAACCCACATCCAGTGCACTGCATTTAGGAGAGTATATTGTCCTGATTTTAATGACTAATTTAATCATTTAATTTCTGAGAAAGTAAAACAAGTCAACAACACAAACAAAAATAAAAATGACTTGCCTTGCAGGTTTCTTTATTTATATTGTATGGCTTCTTTAAAAAATAAAAAAAAATGAGTGGAGTTAGGTCTGTGCTGAATAAGTCAAGAGCTCTGACCAAGTTAGCAGTAGAAGCATGAAAATGGAAGAAAGACTAAAAGTGAACCGTGACATTTCTTTTTACATTCACCTGGTAAATATGAGGTAAATTGTAGTATATAAAGAAAATGTACACTATAATGTCGAGAGAACATCCTGCAGATGTGTTTACCAGGGGTTTGTGTAAATGTTTAACTTAAAAACAAAGCAATCAAATAGTTCCCAAGGTAAATCTAATAATCCTTTTTATTTATTTATGAAAAGAAAAGGTAATGCAGGCCATGTAAAAAGGAAAAAGTAGTTTGAGCTGTAACACTGCATTTACACATAAAGCAGAACAGTGATCAGAAAGTTGCCAGTTTGAGTCCCACCTGGGAAAATCTGGGTGGGTGAGAGAGGATGAAAAAAGAAAGCAGGGGGGATGAGATGAAAGGAACAGATGGAGAGGAGGTGACTGGACAGAGGCTAGGAAAGGAAGAAGAGGAAAAAGAAGAGAGCACAGGATGGTGAGCCTTGTATTATTAATTGTTGTGAGATGTCTTGAAGTGCAGCAACGAATCGTCTGTCCATTTGTAGCTCAGTCATTCCTGCTGCTGCTCTTATCCTCTATTTTTGTTCCGACTTCTAAATACAGAAACATGACTCACGCTGTCCTTATTTCCTTCCATTGATCCTTCTGTTCCAGGCCTTAAAGAACATGTCTACACATCTTTTAGTGCATGGCAGAAGTACTGACTGATAAAAATTCTCAAAGATGTATTTTGGCACCTTTCTAGTTAAATTCTTGGATGAAACGCACAGATGAAAACTGCAGTGTAATCAGCTATCCTTGAAAGGCTCAGATTGGAACAGTCACTACTAAACAAAACTGACTAACATTCATGTATATCTTCTGTTCAAACCTGTAAGTGAAATTATACAAAATGAACAGCAGAATTACTTCAAATGTCAATCAATAAAAAATCATATATTAGTATTGTTCAGGACTGGTAGCTCCTGTCCTGGATAACACAGTTCACAAGTTGCTGAATCCTAAAATTTCACAGGATCTTTAGCTGATGTTTGCAACTGCTGGTGTCAAAGTGTATGCATGCCAGGAAATGTCTCTGCTGTCCAAAAAGAACATTAAGAACAGACTTGTCTGGCTAGTCACAGTAAACATGTTTGTGCAGTAGAACTTTAGGCCACCTGTGAAGCATGGTGGTGGAAATGTTACAGTTTGGGGTTGCTTCACTGACTCAGGGATTGGGCATCTTGCATCGATTGATTCAAGTTTGAATTCTTCATTAAGTGCATAAACAAGTGGATCTTTGATGATCTTAATTATAGTAGCAAATCTGCACAGGAATGGTTCAAAAAGAAGGTCTAGTCAAAAAATCCAAAACAGATATGCAAGAAAACATTCAAACATCTTGCATCTGCAGGAATTTTGTATGGAAGAGTTGGCAAAAATACCACGAAGCTGATGTCAGAGAATCATGCACAGCTAAAAGAAGTTAATTTTGTTAGAGTGGGAAATACCAGCTTCTAAGGCCATGGGTATGCTTATTTTTCCAAAGACAAATATTACATCTATTTGCTGTTTTTTTTTTTTTAATAAATAAATAAAAACACCAATTTCCCTAAAGGTTGTGTTCAAGTACACCACCTTTGATGGTGTATCTAAAACTGTTCATGGGATGTAATTACCTTCTCAGAGTTGATTATAATTGTTGGTTTGCTGGTATCTCCTGACTAGAACTTCTTAGTGAATGTTGATGCTTACAAGTAATTTACAATTTAAAATCATACACTGACTTACAGACATGACGGGCACACAGATGAAGGGGTGGTAGAGTGTTTGTGTGTGCGGGATGGGTAAGTGTGCGTCTTATAGTACGGGTGGGGGTGTGGGTTGTCTGGCACAGTGTGACATCTGCTTCTTCCTGTCTGTGCTATTTTCAAATGCTGACCAGCATTTCAGCTGAACAGACCATAGAAGCTGTTGTGACACACACAAACACACACTCACAGTACATGCACAAACACACAAACACACGTGCCAACTGTACATTAACATTTCTTAACAATGTTAGTCACTTATAATTAAACACACACACATATGTCTGTGTAAATGCACAAAACACACACAAACAAACACAGGTTGATAGGCTGACTTGAAAGCCATAGTGGATTATGCAGATGATGAGGATGGCAAGAATCAATTTAGTGCCTGTTGTGTGTTATTGTGTCTGTGAGAGTTTCCTTTTCTGACCGTGCAAATCTAAATTAGACTTGGCCATCATCTTGCAGCAGAACACATTACTTTATGGCATTTATTTGTTTGGAGTTGATTAAATGTCAAACAATTTATGGAGCATTATGCAGCTTCTGTCTTTTGTTAAAAGTTTTGTCTTGCTGCTTCCTCACTCCATTACCTCGCCCCTCTTTGGGTGTCTACTCTCTGCTCATCATTTTACACATTGTTATTCTCCATTTATTTTACCCAGTGGACCAGAGAGTAGGGGCAAACAATAAGTGAAGATAACAGAGAGCAGCTTGCGGAAAGAAAAAGGTAGGGAGGCTAAGAAGAGAAGAAAAAAAAAAGATGAGCATAATGAAACACTGTTACATAAAATAAACAAAAACTTAATTCTACTCCAGTAGCCTCAATGACCCTAATAGTACAGACAGCAACCTTAACAATGACCCAGTTTAGCTCTGTGGGAATTCCTCACACATGGGCATGCACATAATTACAGATGTACAATCAGGAAAACTCACGACATTATCCATGTTGACCTTTCGGTCATTGTGGTGCTTGCATGAGGCACGCTGATTTGTCTGACTACAAGGGCCTGAGTGAGAAGGCATCAACATAATATGGTTAATATGGTAGCAGCAATCTGTGAGTCCTATATAGACACAAAGACTGTGGTAGATAGGACAAAAATGGCAGCGTGTCTAAAAATTTCAAAGGGAGGACATATGCATTAATACAAATATGTTGGCCAATAGAAAACAGTGTGACAGTGAAGTTCAAACTGCCCTGGCCAAGAACATCTGACATCTGGTCTCTCCAAGCATCTGCAAATGCAACATGTTCCACAACGCTAGTAGAGACCTCCAGATCCACACTGATGCTCAAGCTAAATGCATGCTGACCCAAAAGAAGCAGCCAAAGCTGTAACACCTCATCCTGCTCTCTACGTCATATTTTCATGTTATGCTTTCATCTCTTTTTTTTTGTTTTCAGCGTCCTTGCTTCCTGGACCTATGTGTTTTCCTCTACTGTGATAGTCTGCTGTGTCCTACTTTGTGTCATCTCGTCTTGTTATCCCTTCCTCCCTCTAGTGTATTTAGTCTATGTCTCCCTTTCCATCTGTGGGTTTGTCTTTATTTATTGCTGCAGCCATATCGTCATGTTCACTCTTTCTCAACCTTAGCATGCGCCAATTTTGTTCTGTAGCCAGATTTCCTGAACTGTAGCTTGTATTGTTTCTGAGGTGTGCTTCTGAGTGTTCTTTTGCCTTCACCAATTATTACAGAAGCTCATATTTCAACAGGTAATAACAACAGAGGTGACGAGGCCTAGAGCTTTGTGAGGGAACAGCTGAAAGTATCTTCTTCCTTCTTCTTATTGGCCTTTGTGTGGAAGTAATAATTGTGTGGCTTTATCATGAGAGTTGATCAGAAGCATCTAAGTTTGCAATGCACACTGGTCTCTGTGGCTAAGACACTATATGCACAAACAAACACACAATACACACAGACAAAAGTAAAACACTGCACACAAACACACCTGAGCAGACAAAATGTCTGGATTTGAATACTTTCCCTGCACTCACACCACATGTGCACAAACAGAACTCAGCAGATTAAATGTCACAATCCCTAATCAGTTCTCTTCAGATGTGCAGTTGACTACAAACACAAATGCAACCTCACACACACACATTTCGACACACAGTCAGGTGGACGGGGTGCAGTTATTCTAATAATTGTTTCGACAGCAGTGGTGACAGCCGAGAAAGCCTGAATGACAGACTGGACAGTGAAATAACCTCATTCACTCATTCACTAACACCTGTTTTATAGTCTATGAGCAGTGTGTGCGTGTGTGTGTGTGAGAGAGAGAGAGCATGGGGATGTGTGTTTGTGTGTGGGTGTCATCATGAAGAGACTGTATCACTCGACACAAAGTCATACTGATTAGTACTTTTCATGTTGAATTAAGTATTTGATTGGGAAAAAATGACCTAAGAAGGAAGGAAGGAAGGAATGAAGGAAGAATGCTTCCAGAAAAGGAAGGAAGGAAGGGATGAAGACAAGGACTGTGTGAGGCAGGGATTAAGTTGAAAAGGATAGAGGAGAGAGAGAGAGGGCTAAACCGTGTGACTTCTTACTTTTCTGTTTCAGTAGACACTGCCTCCCCCTTACATATTTCATCTCTCTCGCTATTTATATTATTTATAAATCAAGCGAGCGCGACCTCCATGCTTCTCTATCCCACAGCGTTCCTGTCTTTCTCAAACTCATCTGCACTGCTGTGTCAGATGCATTCATTTTTTAGTAAAGACACTAAGTTGTATTCTGTTTCGCAGTCATAGTCAAATACATGGTAAAGATAATCGTAGCTTATCCAAAAAAAAAGACTCAAAGTAGACAACTTTATCATTTGACAACAGGACTTTTACATTTGTCCGTAGTTATCTAGATTATGGCCTTTGATCTATGGGGGGACAGCACTGTAACTTGGGTTAATTTTTTCATGATCTCATTCCACATTGTGATCAGATATCAATGTGCTTATTAGCTAGTGGGGTTGAAGTGCCATGTTAATTAAATCAAACAGGACACTTCCCAGGTCAAGTGAAGACCTGCTCCTTATATTGGCAACACCTTGGTTTGCTGGGCTTGCTTCTGCAAGAGGTAGCTTGCTTCAGCTTGCTGGACAGATTCTTCTCTTTAAACTGTGGTGACAGTGTTCAGGTACCAGTTACTCCTATCTGTGATGTGATCAAATTGTGACTCAGGCCATATTCATTTTTTTCCTGTTAATTTGATCACATACGGATCCCAATAGATTCTGTGTATATTCACATTTGGCATTTATATTTCTTTATCCTGTTATGATAACCAGATTCATAACACATGTTAAAACCAAATATAAACGGGATCTTTATATACATATAGTGCTTATCAAATTTATTAGATCACCACCCAGTGTAAGGTTTATGCCACAGCTGCCCTAAATTAACAGCATTGGTAATTACCAAATTGTTTATGTTTCTGTAATGGTGAATCCACCAGTATGCACAAGCTCTTAAATTGAAATTATATTTTTAATGATAAAATATAATTATTGTTGTTATCCATGGATTTTTGAACTTAATGTTTTACAAAAAACAACATTATTATATTTTGATTAAGATGCCCAATTACAGTTATTTACTTGCATTCCTGAACAGAAACATTAGTTTTAGTGGTTGAATGTTAAGCTTGATTAATTTCTGACTTCTCAGAGTAGTCCAGTGTGCCGGCTCAAATTTGGGTATAAAAACTTGAATTCAGTTTGAAATTCCTCACTCCTGTTCAACATGTGAAACATCGAGAACTGACTGAAAAGGAAAGAGTCCACATTAAAGCACTTTGTGATGCTGGATGGTCTTTCTCGTTTTTATGACAAGTGGTCTAATAAATTTGTAAAGCACTGTATTTGTTTGGTGGATATGTCCATTAAGTGTATATGGCAAGGTGTAAATCACAAAGAGTTAAGATAGCAAAGTGAAAAGCCTGCAAACATGCTGTTATTTTCTGAGGCAAACTACTGAGCTAATGAGAATTGTTATCATGTATAAAAAAGTACTGTATATGCAGTTCATCTGTGATATCATCACTTCTTTGTTGGCATCTTTCCCTGCACCTCTTTGCTTCACTTGCTTGATTTATTGCCTTCTTTTTCCCCTACTGTTCTACTTACTGGTTTTTGCATGTGTGTGTGTGTGTGCGTGTGCATTAGTGCCTGTCTTCTCTCTGGACTGAAGGCTGCATGTGATTTAGCTCTACATGTCTGGTTTCCTCTCAGCTTCTGTCAAGTTCTCTTTCTTTTTTGTTTGCACCATTGCCCTGCTCCTTATCCCACTTTAACCTTCTCTTTTTATTCCTCCTTTGATTCTGTGAAAGTCTCTCTATACATCAACTTGAGTTCCTTTTCATCATTTTCTAAGAATTTCTCTCCTTTCATAAGCTACCCTTTTCCTTCTGATCTCCTTGTATTTCTATTGCCACTTTTTTCTACATGCTTATATTGATTAATTCTGATCATGCCCATCTTTTCTAGTCATAATCACCCTTTTCTAGAGAGCTCAGAAGTTAATAGTAGTTAACAATGGTGTAATCATTATTTTCTTTAATTTGATGAAAGAAATAATTTTATTTGGTGGTTGTTGAATTTATTAATTTTTTTAATCCTTCTGTTTTCTCTCTTCTCTCTGTCCATCTTCTCCTTTTCTCCTTTTATTTATTTTTGATAGCTGCATGCCTTAACCCACGTTGCATTCAAACACACAAGATCCATAGCATATACACATCTACTTACTATCTGATAGTAAGTCCAAGTAAGTCCACTTACAATCTGAATAAGCATGGTGGTTTCAATGGTGATTTCTTGTGGTCTAAATAACATTTTGACCCATTGTTACTGTGTGTTAGTGTGTGTTTATCACTATCCTGAACACGGTAAGTAAAGGCAGCTATATATAGCCTTGTGTATTATCTCTAGGTCTATCTTGAGGCAAGCACATTATTATAAAGTACTATAAGACCTTGGAGGCATTACGCTGCCTCAAAGTAAATTTACCACGAGTCTCTCTAAATCTGCCTGCCTGAGTGAGTGACTGACTGACTGATTGACTGACTGACTTTCATGCATCCTTGCTTCGTTTCATTCATCTGTGTCCTTTATCAGTTCTTCCCTTTTTTAAATACATTTTTTCCTTTCATTCTGGCTTCCTTCTGTACTTTACTACTTACCTCTTAACTCTTAAACTCCTCCCCTTCTCCTTCCATAATTCTTCTGTGACATTTGTTCTTAATCTTTCACTTCTTCCCGCATTTCTAACTTCCTGAAATACTTACTGTCTTTCCTTTTCTCTTGCTTTCTCTTGTCTTTTCAGCTCTTAGCCTGCATCTGGATCAATAAAGGGGAGGTGAGAGGGCGGTTGGCCTTTACACTTGTTTCTTTGTACCATGAGCAGAGGTGCTTTGGAAGAAAGAAAGCGAAACAGAGAAGGATGTCTATGTTTTGTGATTATGTTTCTCCCATAATCTCATTTCTCTCACAGTGTTTTCCCTTCTACATCTAGCTCATGTATTTCTACCATTTTAATTTGTAGTTTATCTCTTTTCTTGCTCCTTCTTTTCCCTCAATACAGAAGAATATTTAGAGAAGTGCATAACAATCTATCTAAGCTGACATGACAAAAAGAGAGAGGGACAGAAAGAGGGAGGGGTGGGAGATACTAATATATTGAATATTGCTTCAGCATGAATGGTCACAGTAGATTATAATGCAAATAAGTGGAAGATAAAGTCCTGAGTGTTGTTATTATTCTTACTAGATGTTTCTGTGTTCCAATTAGTATGATCACTAATGTTTTTTGAGAAATGTGGGTTAAATACAGACTACTATAGCTCAAGGGAATGGCAGTGAGAAGCAAGGAAGTGGCATTGAATTCAGATAACATTAGTTAACTAATGAATTAATTTAAGAATAATTTTCAAAAATTTTGTTTATTGTAAATGTATGGATTGAGACAAAACCAAGTTCAATTAGATCCAAATACAAAGGTGCAAGGAGCATATACTTACAGTACAAGCTGTGGAAGTTGACCATATTTAAGTTGGGTATAGTTTTTGACTTTTATGGGCAAGTTGGGGAGTTTTGTGACTGCACCTCGTATTTATAGATCTATGTATAGTTAGGTCCATAAGCAGTTTAACAATGGCGCGGCACCATCACATTTTAAATCAAACAATCAACATGTGATTGAAGTGCAGACTTTCAGCTTTAATTTAAGGGGCTGTTTAGGAATTACAGCCATAGCCTGCCATTTTCAGAGGCTCATAATTAGTTGGACAATTGACTGACAAGCCATTTCATGGATAGGTGAGGCCTGTTCCCTCATTATTTCATGACAAATTAAGCAGATAAAAGATGTGGAGTTGATTCCAAGTGTTCAACTTATATTTGGTAGCTGTTCGCTGGAATTCTCAATATGAAGTCCAAAGACATGTCGATGAAAGTGAGGGAGGCTGAAAAACTGAAATAAATCTTTCAGAGAGATAGCATGAACTTTAGGAGTGGCCAAGTCAACAATCTGGTCCATTCTTAAAAAGAATGAATGCACTGGCCAGCTCAGCAACACCAAAAGGTCTGAAAGACCACAGAAGACAACTAAAGTGCATGATGACAGAATTACTTCCATGGATAAGACAAACAACTTAAAAACATCTAGTTAAGTCAAGAACACTCTCAAGGAGGTAGGCATATCATTGTCAAAGTCTACAATCAAGAGAAGCCTTCATGAAAGTAAATAGAGAGATTTTACAGAATGATGTAAACCACTGGTTACACTCAAGAACAAGAAGGCCAGATGGGATTTTGCCAGAAACATCTAAAAGAGCACTGTTCTGGAAAAATAAAATCATGTAATGGACAGATGAAACCAAGATTAAGGATAGGGAGTTTGAAAGCAAACAAATGGGATATTCTTCAATGGTCAATTCATCATCTGATCACAACCCAACAGAACATGACTTCAATTACTGAAGTCAAAACTGAAGGCAGAAAGACCCGCAAAGAAGCAGCAAGTGAAGTAAAGCTGCAGTAAAGGCCTGGCAGAGCATCTCAAGGGAGGAACCGCAGCATTTAGTGATGTCCATGGGTTGTAGACTTCAGGCAATAATTGACTGCAAATGATTGTCACCCAAGCATTAAAAACAATCCTTATACAGCATTTATGATTTTTATTTTGTCCAATTACTTTTTTTTGG
>VUQI01035321.1:0-12317 GCA_015106735.1 Paratilapia polleni
GTTTTTCAGGAGTTGGGCTCGGCCCCTTAGTTCCAGTGAAAGGAACTCTTAATGCTTCAGCATACCAAGACATTTTGGACAATTTCATGCTCCCAACTTTGTGGGAACAGTTTGGGGATGGCCCCTTCCTGTTCCAACATGACTGCCCACCAGTGCACAAAGCAAGGTCCATAAAGACATGGATGAGGAAGTTTGGTGTAGAAGAACTTGACTGGCCAGCACAGAGTCCTGACCTCAACCCGATAGAACACCTTTGGGATGAATTAGAGCAGAGACTGTGAGCCAGGCCTTCTCGACCAACATCAGTGTCTGACCTCACAAATGCACTTCTGGAAGAATGGTCAAAAATTCCCATAAACACTCCTAAAGCTTGTGGAAAGCCTTCCCAGAAGAGTTTAACCCGTTATAGCTGCAAAGGGTGGGCCAACATCATATTAAACCCTATGGATTAAGAATGGGATGTCACTCAAGTTCATATGTGTGTGAAGGCAGACGAGCGAATACTTTTAGCAATATAGTGTATCTGCTGGGCTGCCATAATAAGAGCTGGTGAATTCTCGAAATACTGAGGGAACGTGCTTCAGTCCTTTATTGATTCCTTCCTTAAACATAGGATATGCTGGAATATACCTCTGAAAGAAAAGGAGATACTGCCATCACATAATTCATAGCACTATCAGACTGTTCATGAAAGCAAACCATAAACATAACTGAATGTTAATCAGTAATGTGCTTTTCATCTCATGCCATAACCTGCTTATATGTTCTGAACCTTCAGTGACAGCTGCTGTAATAAAATCTGCTTCTTAGAAAGTTGTTGCCTTGCATGATAAACAGTTTTATATCTAAAAATGCTGTATAAATAAATATCAAGAGCTATATTAAAATGATCAAAGTGAATTTAAGGTTTACCATGATTCAGTATGCATTAGTTATCTTCTCAGTTTAAGCTTTGCAGTATTGCCAGCCTTTAGAATTATCAGTGATTAATTTTACTTCAATCACAGATGTTAAAAGCCTCAGTAAAGGCAAGAGTTACACTGAATCATCTCTCCAGCTGGAAGAGAAAATATGAGGGACTAATCTCAGTGTGACAAGCATTTAATTCCACCTTATAGGCTATATGTTCCTTTATCATTTAACGTCCAAGCTAATAAAATTTTTTTTTCCAGTTTTTTGCTTTTATATGACTTTTATATGAAACAACCTTTCTAAGATATACTTTTTGTAGTCCATCTGCAGTATTGAACACTGTAGTTTCAACACTGCAGACCCATGTCAACAACATCTACCGATACACTATTAAGGAGACTAATGTAAGTGCTATCAGCACTACATTTCTCTTTTTTTAAGTCCTTAATAATTCTCCTTCACATCTTTCCTTGACCTCATCACCCCCCCCCCCCTTTTTTTTTTGTTTTTGGCTATTCAACTGCAGTCTGTATGTGATGGCAGAGCCAAGAATTGTAGGCTTGATTGTAGAAGTGGCTGCAGCTGGTGGGGCTAAGCTCAGGGACCAGGGCACCTGTCTCCTCTCCTTTAATCAAGCAGAGGAAGGGAGAGAGGAATTGGCTGCAGGTCAAACAGGAAGTGAAGAACCCTTCTGAGGAACCTTGAAGTAATTCATGGCCAGGCTATGACATTTAACTCACTCATAAAACAAGTCTCAAGGTTTGACTTCTTTCACCGGAGCAATACTGTCATAATTAAGAAAATCCTGTCTCAGAGTTATTCTGAAAACCAAGCTCATGTATGTGTTACTTCTAGGCATGACTATTGTAATTCCTTGTTATCAGGATATCCTAACTCTACAGAAATCCTCCAGTTGATCCCCCAGTATTACCTTCTCTTCAGTGGTTCCTGGTAAGATCAAGAACCAAATATAAATCTTTTTCCTAAAATACTAAACCCTTAAGGAACAAGCTCCATCATGTCTTATGAACCTCATAGTACTATAATATCTCAGTAGACCACTTCCCTTTCAGAGTGTGAGCTTACTTGCGACTCCTAGAGTTAGAAAAGTAGAATGGGAGGCAGAGCTTTCAGCTATCAGGCTCCTCTCCTGTGGAATGAGCTCCCAGTCAGACACCCTCTCTACATTTAGTACTTTAGTCCTACTTTTAGTAGAGAAGGTGTCTGTGTATACAAGATAGCAAAGCTTTTGTTTGTACAGAAATGTCAATGATAGCTCAATACTTTAAATACACAAGGTGACTACAGAAGGATTGTGTGATTTTTTTTTTTTAAGTCAAGAATCCCCTTGGGGAAAGCTGATATGCAGACATATGGCTTACCCCAAGGGGACCTATGGAATATGACTTAATACAAAAGTATTAACCCAAATTCAAATACACATGATAAATTGACACTTTATTAATTTCTGGGCTCATGAGAGATCTGAAAATCTGAAAATGGGGTCATGGGCCAGAAAAGTTTATTACCTCTCAAAAGGCTGCAGCATGTACACAGGAATTAATTAGCAGGGTTGTAAGAACCAATACAAGCCTGAATACACACATGTGAGGGGCACATTACTCACAAATATTGTCAGACATCACAGACACCCCTGAGCCCACACGATACACACACTGACTGGCTCATTAAGGGAGAAATGTGGAGCAGTTTATCACAGGGAGTTCATGCAGATCTAGAGCATTATTGACCTAAAAATGGCACAGCCTGTCACTGTTCTGTCATGGCTATCGACACGCTGTCTGCAGCTGGATGGATGTCTGCTCCATGGCGTTAATTGGCTGCTCTGATATCCACAGAGATTGATCAGTGGTTTTAGCTGTGTGACTGGTCAACTATTCACAGCTTACAGATAAACCACACAGGAAGCCACAGGATCAAGCACTGGTTGTCCAACACCATCTCCAAAAACTCTCCATAAATTCTAATCACAGGAAGTTGCACTGAGAAAATCTCCAGCACCAAGAATTTTTCACTGCTGTCAAAGTGTGCCACTATTATTTCTAAAAATCACTTATTTTTTGAAGAACTAATAACAGGTGTGCACAACACAACATAACAGGACACATTGATGAAAATGACAAGCTATAATGTATTTTTAAATGTCTAATCTAACCTGTCACCCATAAAGTTTTTAAAATTATTAGAGTAAAAATGATTGAATTGATGTTTGTGTTGATTGGTCCCAACTAGTCAACTATTTTACTGCCACCTGTGTGAAGTATTAAAGTACATTTACAGAAGTACATAAGTATTTTTTTACTAACTCCACCTCAACCAACTACTACAGCAGAGTGTTGTTTATGCATAGTTAAATCACCATTAAGTAAAATGACCTGAAGACTTCTCTGATTGCATACTGTCTTTCAGCAATGCACTTCACTTAGGAACTTACTTGGCACTGAGCAGGTAAAGTACACCTAGCAATTTCAGGAAAAGGTTTCTAAGGAAATCCTCTACATTTAAAGAAACCAGCTATTTCAAGGGGCAACGCTTGTTGCATAGGGTGTATATAACTGCACTCATGAGGTATAAACTTCTCTTTTACCTTTATAGCTCTTCTAGTCATTGATGTTTAGAAGCATAGTGTTGCAGTCAATTCAACTAAAAGGTCACTATGGGTAGAGAGGGTAGTTTGCAGCCATTCTCTGCCATACTGACAGCTGCCATGCTGATATACTTAACAGTTTCTCACTGTTTATGGCTCAAATTTATAAAATAGTATGCTGTTTAAGAGAATATATAATAATTGTTGCACTGCAATACTACAACCCACAGTCATGTGAAAAAGAAAGTTTTCACAGGACTCTATGCAATCCTGTGAAAAAATAAGTATACGCCATGATTTGATGTCCTGTTCCATGACCCAATTTTGGCCAAGCTTTAGCTGTCGAACAGATGGCCTCACATTGGACTCTAGATTACTTTGGTATAGAGAGGAGTTCATGGTCGATTCAGTGACTGCAAGGTGCCCAGGTCCTGTGGCTGCAAAACAAGCCCAACTCATCACTCCTGGGAATGAGTGGTTTTAACACAACTTTCTGTTCATTAGAAAAACTTTAGTAAAACTATGTGTTAAAAAGGAAAATGAATCATGCACTGAAAACATATTTATTCAGCAAACAAATAGAAATAATATAATCACTCAAGTCATCATCATCCAAACTCAAAGAGCACATCTTTCCCCCAAACACAAAGACATAACACTAATTACACACGTATCAGCATCATGCAATGTCTTTAAGCAAGAACACAGATCTTTACCAAGAAGTTGAAAGACATCATAGAGGGCAGGTCAGGCATGCTGAGGAAGAGGATGGGAAAGACCATTTGTTTCTGATGTAATTTGTGCATAGGGGAACTTATAAGAGGGGGAGCATCCAAAGTTGAGTTGCTTGAATGTTGCATTTATTGTCTACTGTGACGTTTTGGGTGTCTACAACACTGCACTTCTTTTTATGTCTTCTTTAATTCAATTCAATTCAATTCAATTTTATTTATATAGTGCCAAATCACAACAACAGTGGCGCCTCAAGGCGCTTTATATATTAGGGTAAAGACCCTACGATATTAGACAGAAAACCCCAACAATCAGACGACCCCCTATGAGCAAGCACTTGGCAACAGTGGGAAGGAAAAACTCCCTTTTAACAGGAAGAAACCTCCAGCAGAACCAGGCTCAGGGAGGGGCAGCCATCTGCTGCGACCGGTTGGGGATGAGGGGAAACAGAAGAGAGCAGAGGGAGACAGGACAAAAAAGGCACACCTATGGGAGAGAGACAGGGTTAATAATAGCTAATGATTAATGATTAATGCAAGTGGTGTATAAACACATGGAGAGTGAAAGAAAGTGAGGAAGAGGAAGTGCTCAGTGCAAAATGGGAAGCCCCCAGCAACCTAGGCCTATTGTAGCATAACTAAGGGATGGTTCAGGGTCACCTGATCCAGCCCTAACTATAAACTCTATCAAAAAGGAAAGTTTTAGTTTAGTTTAGTTTTACTAATGACTTCAACAGGAAAGGGAACCAGGGCAACCAGAGCAGTCTCAATACTTTATCACCTGAAATAGGTTCTGGTTTGAACACGTTTCAAAGACCATCCGATTTTCCATACCCTTTGTTTATACCTACATATTCCCTGTCCCTTGGTGCAATAGAGGATCTTTCTTAGTAAGGCAGTGAAAGCTTTATCAGAAAAAAACATGATATCATATAGTACTAAATATAAATAAATATAATAATTTGTGAGTGTGATGCTACAAAGATGTTGTATGGCATTATTTTGAATTTGCATGCAATCTGTGTACCAGTAAAGGGATATTTTAAAGTAATTATATTTTGTAGTAATTACCACTTTGAATAAATCCTTGAATGTGAATGTATGTGTAGTTTTGAGAAAATCTCGAATGGTTTCAGAAAATATTATCCTTAGTGTATGAAAATGATCATCTGTTTACAAGAACTACTGAGGTATAACTAGATATTTAGAATGCAAGTAGTGGTAACCATTTGCATTTTTTAAAGATAGTTTATAGTGAAAGAAAAAAGGGCCAAAGCCAGTAATCCAAGGCATCACTGTGGGTTGTGCTAAAAAGCTATTACCTAAAGGATGATTTTCATTCAAACCTAAAAATTAAAGAAAGAAAGAAAGAAAGAAAAAACATTTTTTCTTAACAGCCACAGCACATATTAAACCAGCAGGTCTAAATGTGTACATCATATTGTATGCACACATTGAAGTAAACAGTGTGTACCTCTGTGTACAAATACAGTACAATTCCTACATGTATGCTTGGTTGCAGTTGGGGCAGAGAGGCAGTTAATCAGCCACCACTCTTTTCTCATAGTTTCTCCAAAGGGACATGCCAAGAAGGCAACCGCTGAGAGTGAGAGACAGGATCTTGATTACATTTTTCATCAAAACAATAGGGTCTCTCCAAGACTAGCAACCGGCAGCAGCCCAACCGTATAATTGAGAAGATTTAATATTGCCAGGGCTCTTTCCCTGTGGGTTAGAGAAGCATGCAGATACCAGGAATAAGAGCATGAAAGGACATTTTTCTGGCACAAAGGACATTTTTTACAAGAAAAAAGGGGGGTTTGCGGTGACATAATACTAAAATGTTTTTTCAAAAAACGGGATCTGCACAGAATCGTAGCTGGACAGTTTTTGTCTGAGATATTCTAATAGTATGAATATTGGTCATAACAACATGAAATAGCACATACAGCTTAAGCTGTTAGGGAGAGGGAGAGTTTAACTAGATGAAGAGTTGAGATGAATGGAAAATGATGATGCATTAAGGGATGGTGGCTCTCTGCTCCCAGACGGTGAACGCTGCCTGTCTTGATGAGTCACTTTCTGATCCCTCGTTTCCAAACAAATTAGACAGAACACAAGCACCAGAGGAGAGCAGCTTGATGAGGTCTGTTGAATCAATATGCTATTAAAACCTGTCTTTGCCAGCCTCTGCCCATATGTGCCCTCTGGCTGGAATAACTTACTGTGTCCTGACTAGCCCTGGCTCACTGGGGGGCTGCCAGAACCTGCTGTACTTGCACTGAACAACACAGATATTTTCTTCAGCGCTGTGATTACACAGTCAGTAACAATTTCACAAACTTGAAGACCTTACAGAGACAAGAGAATTGACTAAACACAGTTCTTCAAAGGTGCATCCAAAGATCCTCTGCCATGCAGAGAGGAAGATATGCCATGAGTGCTTGGGAAAGACTGGAATGGGAAGATGCTTGTACAGACTTAGACATAATCACTAGTTTCCTCACAGAGGTAAAAACTATCGCTTTCTTTTGTTGAGAACTTTTGGCATATAATGACACATTTAGCTCACTGAGTTTAGTCTAACAAACAAGAGGGGACTAAAATGATTGTGTAGCTACATAAAAAATAGAGAGTTATGGACAAATATACTTCAAAAGATACTTTCTCAAATCTGTATCTCCAATTTTACTGGTTCTTCATGAGGAAATACTTAGTATTTAGCAGTTTTAGAGAAAGACCTTGCTATTTTTTTCTAGCAAAGAGAAAAAAGCCGCTCTGTCAGAAAGGCTGTAGAGATGATTCTTCTAAAATCTCTTCAAAGATGAGATCTTTCACTCTCAGAAAGACATCTGGTAGCAAAGACCAAAAGTCCTCGTAAAGTCTCAGCAGCGCCTATCTCCAAAGATGAGAGAAAGAGAAACTCCACTGACCCCTCAAACAATCCACCTCCCTGGACTTGTTTAGAAGAGGATGAGGAGGTAGAAACAAAAGAGGGAGGCCTAAAGGCAGAAACAGATACACAGGAACAAATGTGCAAAGATCTGCTGAGGAAAAAAGAGACCAAGCAGGTCTTTGAAGATCTAGCATTTCTGACAGACAAAGTTGTAGCAGAAGTTGGGAAAAGTCAAATCTAATGTTGAACTGGATGGATGAATTAATCTGTGGCCAGTACCCAAAGCAGACTGCCAAAACTTGCAGGTGAGAGCAGAAGGAGGGCCACCCGGTTACCCAAGTAAGATCATCAGCCCTAATCACCTTATTTTTTCACTGAATTCTCATCCCACCATTTATACTGTGATGTTTTAACATGCTAATCTTCTCGTTGGCTCTCTTCTTTATTGCTAAAGCAAACTTCTACTTTCTTCACTCAATGACACAAGTTGAAAGAGAGCAGAAGAAAGGGGGGATATGACTTTCTTGTGACAACCAGAGGAAGAACATAAAAGAGGTTTGGATATCTTTTGGGAGGAACGCGCAAAAAGAAGTGCTACATAAAGTACACTGCAAGTACCCTTATAGTGTACTCATGACTGTCAAAAAGGGAGGGACCACTAAAGAACCTTTAGCCACTATTAAAAGGATACATCACCACAGCAGATGGTAATGCTAGCTAGCTAGCCTTTTTCAGGCATTGATGTGACTTGTGGTGTTATTTGGCGTTTATGCTGGTTAAACTGCAAAAGAATTTGGTAATATGTGTGGTTAGAGGCTCATTGTGTTGCATATTTTCACAAAATGTGGTTAGCACGGTCACTGTCAAGCCTTGCAGCATCATTCTGGTGAGTTTAAGACCTGTCAAAATGCTCTGTCAAAATTCATGTACCACATAAGAAAGTAGTGTACTTAGTATAGTATGTGAAAGTGTACTGACAGAAGTATCTGAACTGACAAACAATCCTAATTCTTAGGGGCGGTGGTCCAGTGGTTAACACTGTTGCCTCATTGAAATAAGGTTCTGGGCTCAAACCTCAGGTTGGCCTTTCTGTGTGAAGTTTGCATGTTCTCCCTGTGACTGTGTGGCTTCCTCCAAGCACTCTGGCTTCCTATCACTGTACAAACGCACCCTTATTATATTAATTATTGATCATAAGTCAGGCACAAGTGTGGATGCGAGAGTGTGTGGCTGTCTGTCTCTCTGTGTTGCTCCAGTGATGGACTGATCACCTATCCAGTGTGTGCCTCACCTCTTCACCCTCTCCAGTCCTGAAACCCCCATGTTAACCCCCCCCCCCTCGGAAAACACCTTATCTTAAGTGTTGCACCTATGGCAGCGTGGTCTCACTCTGCATCAGGATCCTGCTAACACAACTGTGACATATAAGGCTTTAACAAAGTATGGATAAAAATCTAGTACTAATCTGTTACTAAAAGATGAAGCCATCATCCTTTTTTGCTTATGAAACACACCTGAATTCCTGGCTTTGTTTTAATACCCTTTAGCTGCCGTTGGACTATTTTCTAATGTTTGTCTCTCTGTGTATCTTTTTCGTTCTTTAACTGACTCCTCTTATTCCAAAAAGCTGGCCAGGAAACTGGAATATATTGTACAATATAATGCATAGTATTTTTGCATGGTGTTGATGTCAGTGCCTGTGCTTTTGTGGCACGCTGAGGAAGAGGTTGCCTCTGTGTTCTCTGTGTGCTCGGTTGGCCTGAAAATAACAATAAAAAAACTTCATGAAGCAACCTTTCCACTGTGCATCAAAATGACAACTTCCTTTCAGTCTTGTCTCATACACTGACAGCTCTTTATAGTTTAAAGAATGCCTCAGCCTTGAATTGGTGTTCATATGCTACACAATGACCTGTATAGTTAGGCCTTCAGCAAAGGAAAAATTGTAGCCCACTACACAGAAATGAGACTATAAGGGAGAATGGGACTTCAGAATTATTTGTCACCTGCGTGAGATCATGATAATTAAATCTATTGCCAAAACCACTCCCAGCCCTATCCTCCACCAACAACTACCCATCAGCAGATGATGGTGCCCTACTCTCTAACTATCCCCACAGGCATTACATTTCAATGGTCATTCATTCATTTAAAAATAGGATGTCAGTGCCTCTCTCAATTCATGAGACACAGTCAGTTCATCAGTGCAGCTGCATACATTCAACCATCCCACAATACGCAGGAAGAAAAGTCTTGTAATCTGACACGTTCCCTAGGAAACAGCTTCCCACTCCATTGCTGGCTGGAGTGACTTTTTAAAAGCTCTTTTCTTAAATAAAAAAAAATATAGATCATGTCCATCTATCATCTATTTCCTGTATGTCTCACAACATAAAATATGTTATATTACATTTAGCAGAGAACAGAGGAGATGTGTAGAAAGACAAACAGAGACAAGATTTTTTGTGCTTCAAAAGCACATAGACCATATCCAAAGTGATTTAAATTATATTTCTCTTGAGTGGTCATCTCCATTCTGTGACTTCTCGGGTGTTTGACTTCCAATTTAGAATGATCAACACTCAAATGAAGTATAGCAAGTGCGGCTTTGCTTATACACCACAAGAAAGTAGGAGGGTGAGACTGGGACTGGTGCTGGTGTAAATCAATCAGTCTCCAAACCTGGATTCTGCAGTTCTTGTCCTGTTTGGTTTTGTCTAGGCTCACCTTTTACTGTTCATTTAACTTGTTGTTTGATTTGGTTCTATGGTATATAAGATGCTATGTGTGCCAATGTCATCAAAATGTAACTGCTATTTACTGTTATTAGTTATGGGACAATGCATACAGTTTGGTCTACAGTTTGTTGGACAAAAACAGTTTTTGTAGTTTTGCTTATGTACACCACCACAGTAGATTTTAAATCAAATAATCAAGATGTGATTGAAGTGCAGACTTTCAGCTTTAATTCAAGGAGTTTTACAAAAATTTTGCATTAATTCTTTAGGAATTACAGCCATTTTTATACATAGTTCCCCATTTTTCAAAATAATTGAACAATTGACTGGAAAGTAGTTTCAAGGCCAGCTGAAGCCTATTCCCTTCATTCATGACAAATGAAGCAGACATAATAGCTGAAGTTGATTCAAAGTGAATTTGAAGAAAGTACACCTCTGTCAATTCTAAGGTTTTACATATCAGGACATAATGAAAAATTATCTAGTCCTTACCAGGTCTTAAAATTAGGTAAATACAAACTGAAATTAAAAACAACACATGACATATTACAGCATGACATTATTTATTTAACAAAAAAATTTATTTATGACTTCATCAGTCTCTCACATCTTTGTGGAGAGATTTTAGCCTACTCTTCATCACACCGTTCATTGGGGTTTGTAGATATTCATTTATGCCCATCTCTCGTAAGGTCCTGCCACAGCATTTCAGTTGGGTTAAGACTTTGGGATCTGGACTTTGACTGAGCCATTGCAACACCTTGATTCTTTTCTTTTTCAGCCATTCTGTTGTAAATTTGCTGCTGTGCTTGGAATCATTGTCCTGTTGCATGACCCAACTTCAGCCAAGCTTTAGCTGTCAGTCAGATGGCCTCACATTTGACTCTAGAATACTTTGGTATACAGAGGAGTTCATAGTTAACTCAATGACTGCAAGGTGCCCAGGTCCTGTGGCTGCAAAACAAGCCCAAATCATCAGTCCTCCACCACCGTGCTGACAGTTGATATGAGGTGTTTGTGCTGATATGCTGTGTTTGGTTTTTCTCCAAACATGGCGCTGTGCATTATGGTCAAACATCTCCACTTTGGTCTCACCTGTCCAAAGGACATTGTTCCAGAAGTCTTGTGGTTTGTGCAAATGCAACTATGCACACCTAAGCTATACTGTCATGTTCTTTTTGGAGAGAAGAGGCTTTCTGCTGGCAACCCTAACAAACAAACAAACAAACCATATTGTTCAATCTTTTTCTAATTGTGTTGTCATGAATTTTAACATTTAAAATGCTAACTGAGGCCTGCAGAATCTGAGATGTAGCTCTTCGGCTTTTTGCAGTTTCTCTGAGCACTGCACGGTCTGACCTTGGGATGAATTTGCTGGGACAGTCACTCCTGAGAAGAGTTGATGTCCCTGGCAACTGTCTTGCATGTTTTGCACTTGTGAATGATCTTCCTCACTGTAGAATGTTTAGACATGACCTTATAACCCTTCCCAGACTGATGGGCAGCAACAGCTGCTTCTCTAAGATAACTGCTGATGTCTTTCCTCCATTGTGTTAACACACACCTGAATGCTCCAGATCTGCAAACTGCCAAACCTCTGCTTTTATAGAGGTGCTCACACTTGATGATGATCAGTTGATCAAGTTAATTTGATTATCAGCACCTGGCTGCTACTTACCACCTTAATTCCTATGGAATCAGTAAGGGTGGACTTAGTTTTTCACACATTGCTTCTGCATTTTGGCTTAGTTTTTGTTAAATAAATAAAGACAGTGTAATATTTCATGTTTTGTACTACATCTGAGGTTACCTAATTTTAAGACCTGCTAAGGAACATATTATTTTTATTTTGTCCTGATATGTAGACTTCCATTTGAGCGTGTACCTTATTTTTACCCTGACTGTAGCTTTGCACTGTAATTTTAAATATGAGGCCCAAAGAGATGTCAGTGCAAGTGAAGGAGGCCATCATTAGGTTTATTTTAGTTTGTCAGCCTATCAGAGAAATAGAAAAAAACATGGTTAAGGAAAATAATACATATACTGTATATATATATATATATATATATATATACAGCTCTGGACAAATTAAGAGACCACTGCAAAATTATCAGTTTCTCTGATTTTGCTATTTATATATAAATATGTTTGAGTAAAATGAACATTTTTGTTTTATTCTATAAACTACTGACAACATAACTCCCAAATTCCAAATACAAATATTTTCATTTAGAGCATTTATTTGCAGAAAATGAAAAACGGTCAAAATACCAATAAAGGTCCAGTGTTTTCAGACCTCAAATAATGCAAAAAAACCAAGTTCATATTCATTTTTAAACAACACATTACTAATGTTTTAACTTAGGAAGTGTTCAGAAATCAATATTTGGTGGAATAACCCTGATTTGCAATCACAGCTTTCATGTGTCTTG
>VUQI01035326.1:4512-34068 GCA_015106735.1 Paratilapia polleni
GAAAGCAGGAGAAAAAAAAAAAAAAAAAAAAAAAAAAAAAAAGAAAAAAAAAAAAAAAAAAAAAAAAAAAAAAAAAAAAAAAAAAAAAAACCGCAATACTCAATCAAGGAGCTAAAATTTGCTCTGATCTTGTTTGAAGCATTATTTAAATTGAGAAGCTGCTGCGAGTTTTTAATTTTCTGAATGCCCTTGAAGGCAGCAGCAGACAAAGCGTTCTCCCTCACCCTTTCCCTGAATCCCTTTAAGTCCATTAGAACAAGATTTTAGACCAGTTCACCTGTAATGGGCTTTGACTGAGGAAAATTTCCTTGTTTTCAGTAGTGCCAAACAAAGGCCTGAAGCCACTCTGCTGCTCTGTGGAACCATTTATCAAAGCGACCTGCGCAGCTCCATGAAGGCATTCTTTTTTTGTCAGCATCAATTTTTTAATGATTTGTTAGACGTGATAAATTGCAGCCTTGCAGTTGGATGAGGACTGAAGAACTATCTATCAAAATGTGACACCTCGGTGTGAATTAAAAATGCATCGGTCCCTGCTCTTATTACTTCCAGCAGTATTTACTAAAGCAGCTGAAAGCCAGAGGAGGCGTGCTGGTCAGCCTTCCCCCGCACAACTCCCTTATTTAGTCAAGAAAAGAGAAAGGGAGAAGGAGGAGGAGGAGAAGAAGAAGGGGAGGACAGAGGGGGCAAGAAGGGGAAGGTGAGAGAGGAGGGAGTTTAAAAAAAAAGAAAGATGGAAATTTCATTTTATGGATTGATCCAATCACAGCCTGTCACATCCTTCTTGTATTTACTGGTACACACAAAACTGTACACAATGATCATTAAAGGTCTTTTATGAGTTCCTAATGTATTTGTACCTTGCGAATTATTGAATAAATGACTGAAATAAAGGGAGAGAAAAACCTCCAGGCTTCACTTTGACACATCCATTAAAAGCTACATCTTCTTAGAATGACTAAACATCTTAGCAGCAAATTAAACTCTGTCAGTTGTATTAAAGAAAGGTGTAGAAGCTGTAAGCAGCAGCAGGTTTTTTTTTACTGAAGCTCAAGGTCAGTCGAGGAATAAATGTTTGCAGCTGCATTTATTCTCTACAAAATCCCACTGTCACAGAGACACGTTCATCTTTGGAATAAATTGGAGAAAACGGTTAAATGAGCAAATTATTTTAAAACAGACTCCAATCTAGTTTCACGGAAGCTTCAGAGCTTAAAGTCCGGAAGCTAGATCTAAAGGAGGAAGGTTTGTGTTACAGTCAGGACAGCAACTGTTTCTGGACAACTGAATGATGCAAACGAATGGAAAATTAAATAGAACACCAATATGTTTGTGCTAAATATAGGAGTTTTTTTTATGATATTATATGAGCTTTAAAACTTTGGAAATATTTATCTAGAAGCTTGTGCGTTTTGTACTTCTACCCTTTAGATGTTAATATGAGTGAAGAACAGTATACTGTAGGTTTATTGATGAATACAAAGCTGCTTAATTCTCTGGGTTAGAATATGGTGTTCACTCTTGGTGTGTTATATAGGTTTTAAATAAAACAAACGCATAATTTGAATGTATGAAAAAAAATCTCCATTGTGAGTGATCTCACGAATGAAACACTGGGCCATTCCTGAAAATAATCATAAGTATATACACCGATCAAGCATAACATTATGAGCACTGACAGGTCAAGTGAATAACACTGATTATCTCTTCATCAACACAATATTAGGCAGGTGGTCATAATGTTATACCTGATCGGTGTCTGCAGTCCAGGGTGTATCTGTTTCTTGCAGTGCAAAAGCTAATGTGGTGCTTTCCACTTTCCACAAACTGAGAGAAGTTTTTGACACATATGCTGCTGTAACACTGCTCAAAATAGAAAGTTATTCTTAAAAGACAGACAGATGACAGTATTGTCCATGTACAGAAAATGTTTATTGACCAGTCCATCAGAACCGCACTGTAAACATGTAAATATATCAGACTACTTACTGTTAAGTTAAATCAGACTTAAAGAAGACAGCTGCTACATATACATACACTTTGTTTAAACATACATATGAAACAGCTTTTAATGCATTAGAGATTAAATCATAGGTTCTTTAATCTATAAATACACAGTAGACTGTACAGGCTGAAGAATATTTAAGAGGTCTACAGTCAGCAGTAGGTTCAGTCATTTGATGACTAAGGACTACAGAGCGATGTGTTTATCAACAGGGACTTTTTCCACTCATGTATCCATCCACCCAAAACCTTCCATCTATCACCCAGCTGGCTTTTAGTGAGGTGCTCTCGCTTGGTTTGGACTTCATACTGCTCACTCTCACAGACACATTTAACAGACTCGCTCAGCGTCTGGACAGATCACCTCCTGTTGAGAAAAGAAGCAGTGAAATGGTGTCATTTCTTCACTGTTATTTTCTCAAAGAACTTAGCACATTCTGCAAAGAGAAAACTGCTTTCTCTACAGGATGACCGATTGTCTGTAAAGCATTTTAGCTTCATTCTGACGTGTGTGAACAGCAGCTCTTGATGCACTTTGGGATAGCTCAGCTTCCATATTCTATTAAAATAAATCCAATGTAGATGCAGATGTGTAGAAATAATTTTGTGTCTATGCAAGGCATCTTTAGTCTTGTGTTTGTAATAAGAAGCAAGAGCATCAGATGAGAAATGAGAAAACTTGTAGTGGGAGTTTGTGTGCGTGTGTGTGTGTGTGTGTGTGTGTGTGCTATCAAAGATTGATTACAGCATTGGACAAATCCGTCAGACTTAATGTCCATAGAAGAAGAGTAGCACTGGGAGGGGAATTTGAGCTGGGGGGGTGTTCTGTGTCGTATGCAGCTCCATCCAATTAACTAAGGCAATCAGCCATGTTGATGAATGGATTAGAACATAATTGCTTCAGAGGTGGGATCCTTGATTAAATTATTTATGACGGGCAAAGGCGAGCGTATGTTTCGCTCAGTGTATGTGTGTAAATCTGCAGAAATGTATGTAAGTGTCAGTGACCATATGCTTGTGGTTCAGCCTAGTGTCAATAAAAAAAAAAAAATGACCAAGAAATTGGAGTGGGAGAGGAGGAGAGAGAGAGTTGATGGCTGAGTGGGACTTTGACTTACTGAGCTGCAATCCAAGACATAAAACTCTTAAAAGGGACATATTCTGCTCATTTCCAGCTCCATAGTTTAATTCTTGGACATCTTTTTTTCTGATTGGCTGCTCCTTACAAACAGAAGGTTAGAACAGCACTTTAAGCTTGTTACAACACTGTCACGTGCCAGTCACACATGTTACAGCTTTTAAAGTCTTTTGGGGGGGGCTTATTATGACAGGACAGTTGAGAGTTGACAGGAAATCAGGGAGAGAAAGCAGGGGGAAGGCACACAGCAAATGGCCCAGGGTGGATTCAAACCCAGGCCTCTGCAATAGTCTTGCAGCATATGGGTCGTCTGCGTGAGCTAAAGCGGTGCCCATGCCCGTGGTTTCTGTTTCTGTTTCATTTCAATCGGAGACACAAAACAGTGTATGCTGCTTATTTGACCGAAGTGAGGGCTTGTGTGGTTATGTTCTAAAAAATACATTATGTGCATACATAATGTTAAATTTCATGTTAAAGTTAATGACAGTACAATTAGAAAAAGTCTGAACAAGTATGGTGGTGGAGGGGTGATGATTTGGGCTTGTTTTGTAGCCACAGGACGTGGGCACCTTACAGTCACTCAGTCGACCATGAACTCCTCTGTATAACAAGGTATTCTAGAGTCAAATGTGAGGCCATCTGTACAACAGTTAAAGCTGGCTGAAACTGGGTCATGAAACAGGACAATGATCCCAAGCACCGCAGCAAATCTACAACAGAATGGCTGAAAAAGAAAAGAATCGAGATCAAAGTGTTGCAATGGCCCAGTCAAAGTCCAGACCTCAACCCGACTGAAATGCATGGCGGGACCTTAAGAGAGGTATGCCAGAAAAACCTCAATGAACTGAAGCAAAGATGTAAAGAAGAGTGGGCCAAAATTCCTCCACAATGATGTGAGAGACTGATTAAGTCATAAAGAAAACCATTACTTCAAATTACTTCAAGTTATTGCTGCTGAAAGTGGTTCTACAAGCCATTGAATCATGGAGTGTACTTAGTTTTTCACAGGACTGCTTCTGCATTTTGGTTTAGTTTTCGTTTAATAAATAATGCCACAGTGCAATATTTCAAGTGTTGTTCATCTGAGGTTAGTTTGTATTTACCTAATTTTAAGACCTGCTAAGGACCAGATGATTTTTATTATGTCCTGATACATAAAACCTTAAAATTGAAATTGGGTGTACTTTCTTTTTACCAAGACTGTATGTGCAACATAAGCTTGAGCTAAATATCTAGGGTGGCATGGTGGTACAGTGGTTAACACCATCACCAGGTTCCTGGTTCCTGGTTTGAACATCCTAGTTGGCTGGGGACTTTCTGTGTGGAGTTTGCATGTTCTCCCTAGGCCTGCATGGGTTTTCTCCAGGTACTCCAGCTTCCTCCCACAGTCCAAAGACATGCATGTTAGGTTAACTGGTGATTGTAGACTGGCTGTAGGTGTGGTGTGAGCATCTGTCTCTCTGTGTTAGTCCTGTGATGGATTGGCGACCTGTCCAGGTTGTACCCTGCCCTATCACAGCTCTGAGATATGAGAAAAGTGGGCTGGTCTTGAGCATGGAACTCCTGAAAAAAACTGGCTCCTCTCCGACCCTGTCAGAGTTTCCACTGTGGGGTATTATGATGTCATACATGGACCTACCACCTAACACCTGCGCTCCACTCCACCGCTGATGATACCAAATGGAACAAAGCCTCTTCAAACAGCTGCAGTGACATCACTGACAGGGGTGTGACCCAAACTTGCAACAAGACAAAAAGCTTCAACTAAAGAGCAATTCTCTGCTCCATATATGCAGGTGAACCTGCTTAAACCTCAACATTTTCACCGGCATGGACTCTTTATTTTTTCAAAGCTGCCTCAATGTTTAACAGGAGCTGTAATCAGAACAAGAACTCCTCGAGGGCAAACCTGAAACATTCACGCTTTTACTCACACCCACATTCAAGATAAATCCTCTGCAATGAGCAGTAACTGCTGTTAGCTTTTAAAAAGCAGCAGTAGTAAAATGTTGATGAACACCAAGTGTGATTTTAGACCTCAGTCATCATTTATCTGTGTTCAGGCAGCTGTGCCAACCACCTCCACCTGGCACTGCTCTGTGAACAACGCAGCCCCACCTACAGCTGAGCTAAAACCACACTCCGCTGCCACGCTGTCTAATACAAAAAAAATCATTCAGATTTAGTTCATACTTGATTCTGTTCAACAAATTTGGGGTAAATTGTGTAACTAAGATGTGTGACATGTTTAAGGTGTTCCTCAGCCCTAAATTAGCCACAATGCTATGCTGACCAATCAGGCACTTTGTGTGATCAGTTCTCAGCCAATCATTGCACTGCAGTTCATGGTTTTCATTTCTAGTATTATTGCCACATGAGACTGCAAAGGATCGTGTGTTATAGCTCTCATTATGTTAGAATATGAGCTGAGCACCACTGGAAGAATAGACTTAAAGTTTAGGCTTTCAGCTCTATTAAAAAAAAATGCTGCATTAAAGGTAACTCGTGCTCTTCCTGATTTTCCATCATATACTCCATCAATTTTTGGGCAGTAAGACTTTTTTTTGTAATTTTGCCTCTGAACACCACCACTGTGGATTTCAAATCAAACAATCATGATGTGGCTGAAGTGCAGACTTTCAGCTTTAATTCAGTGGGTTTAACAAAAGTATTGCATTAAGTGATCGGGAATTACAGCCATTTTTATGCATAGGCCCCCATTTTCAGAGACTCAAAAGTACTTGGACAAACTAATATAATTTTAAATAGAATGACTGTTTTTAATACTTGGATGAAAATCCCTTGCAGTCAATGACAGCCCGATGTCTAGAATCCACGGAGATCATCAGAAGCTGTGTTTCCTCCCTTGAGATGCTGCAGTAAAGGCCTGGCAGAGCCTTCAACTTTCAGTTGCTGCTTGTTTGGGGTGTTGCTGAGCTGAATAGTGCTTTCCTTTTTTTTTTTTACGAATGAATCAGATTGCTCATTTGGCCGCTCCTAAAGTTTTTACTGTCTCTGTGAAATGCTTATTTTGGTTTTTGAAGGCTGATGATGGCCTCTTTCACTTGCATCGGCATCTCTTTGGACCTCATATTGAAAATTCCAGTGAAAGATACCAAATACAAGTTCAACACTTGGAATCAACTCCAGATCATTTATCTGCTTAATTTGTCATGGAATAAGGAGGGAACAGGCCTCACCTGGACATGCAACTGCTTGCAAGTCAATTGTCCAGTTACTTTTGAGCCTCTGAAAATGGGGGACTGTGTATAAAAATGGCTGTAATTCTTAAACAGTTAATGCAATACTTGTTAAATCCCTTGAGTTAAAGTCTACACTTCAATCACATCTTTACTGTTTGATTTAAAGTCAACTGTGGTGGTGTACAGAGGCAAAATTACAAAAGTGTCATTGTCCTAAAACTTATGGACCTAACTTTATATATTCTGTTACAGAGGTGGATGTTCACATTTAACACAACTAAAGTTTCAATTACAGTGGTCAGTGTGTGTACTAGTAATACCTATGACCCAAACATTCAGGCTTCTTATTCCTCTAAAGTCTCTGTTTCAGATACTTTTTTCTACTCTTGGCTCTAGGATGCCAGTGAGGATATAGCTCTCACTATCTGATCTCATACACACAGCGCAGCAGTCCCGCCCACCTCAGTTTAAAAGGGAAGCCAACCAGAAGAAAGCTGGCTTAAAGGAAGGGTGAAGGTAGGCATAAAGGTTCATTCAGACAGAGGATGAACTGAGGGGCTGCACCAAGGCCCAGCATAAGATAAATAAGGACTACAAATTTTAGTTACTCCAGTAGAGCCAAAGAATAAAATTATGCGGCTCTAATAAGCAGTAATATGTCTAACCTAAACCTTAATGGTTTAGGAATTAGGATTTTTTTCACTCAGTATATTGGGATAAATTAGGTAGATGAAAGATCAGGGGTTGATTACAAGAGTTGAATTTGCATTTGGTGGCTGTTCATGGGAACTCACCATCACACTGAAAACAACAAACAAACCAGGTCTATCAGAGAGATAGCTAAAACTACAGAGTGGCCAAATCAACTATTTGGTACATTCTTATAAAAGCGGGAATGTACTGGTCAGCTCACCAACACCCAGATTCCTGGAAGACCACAAAAGACAACAGTATTCTTTCCTTGAAAAACCCCTTCACAATATCTATCCACGTCAAGAACACTCCCAAGCAGAGCTAATATTGCCCAAGTGTACTATCAAGAGACAAATTCATGAATGCAACTAAAGAGGGTTGACCTCAAGATGCAAAACACTGGTAACACTCGAGAACAGAAAGGCCAGATAAGACTTTCTTAGAAAACATCTGAAAATCCTGCTAAGTTCTGGAAGTTTCTTTTAGACAGACAAACTTGTAGCAGAATGATGGAAGAGAAGAGTCTGTCAAACATGGTGGAGAGAGTGTTATTACTTTGGCATAAGGCTGCCAGTGGAACTGGGTCATGGGTGTTTATTCATAACTAGAGTGCTGAAAGAAGCAGCAGGACGAATTCTGAAGTACAGAGAGCTTTACTTTCTGCTCAGATTGAACCAAATGCTGCAAAACCGATAGGACTGAGCTTCACAGTAAAGACAGATAACGATCCACCAAAGCAACCTAAGAGCTTCTTTTAAAGGCAAAGACATGAGATTTTCTTAAACGGCCAAGCAAATCAGCTGGCCACAACCCAACTGAGCATGCTTTCACTTATTGAAAACAAAACTGAAGGCAGAAAGACCCAAAAACAAGCAGCAACTGAAGGCGGCTGCAGTAAAGGCCTGGAAAAGAATCTCATGGGAGGAAACAATGTCCACGGGTTCTAGACTTCAGGCTGTCATTGACAAAAAATATTTGCTTGTAATAATTAACAATAAGTTAGTTTGTTCAAATATTTCTGAGCACGTGAAAATGGAGGGGCTGTAAAAAAAAAAACAAAAAAAAAAACGGGTTGGAATTCATAAATAGTGCATATTTTTTAATAAAATCGGTTGAATTAAAGCTTAAAGTCTGCAGTTTATTAACATCTTGATTGCTTCATTTCAAGTTCACTGGAGAAGTTTACAGAAACAAATTAACAAGAATTTTATGACTGTCCTAATATGTGTATAGTAGTGTATAAATAAATGAAATTCCTGGCTTTCTCTGTTTGGAGTACAGTCACTGCTAGGAGCTGGGTGTGTACTCGGGTGCCTGTATGAAAACTTTTACATATATTTAAATCCTCGATTCTCCCACTGACATGAGAAATGGACATGCAAATCCATCTGCCCCATTATTCCTCACCTTGGCAGCTAGTGCACTCGCAGCTGTGTATGACTGGCAGGACGACTGGCTCGCTCTCTCCGCTCTGACATTGCAGGCTGAGGAAACGGACCGGGTTGTGTGGGTCCAGACGGTAACTACAGCACTCACACACTGACTGGAGGTACGGCTCCTGTGGGTGGAGAGAGGAAAAAGAAGAGAGAGGGTAACTAAATGGTGGGGACAGGAGGTGAAAGGAGAGCCAAGAGGGGGGTAAAGTGGAAGGTACCAAGTGGAAGATTTGGATATGATGAGGCCAAAGTGAAATTAGAGTAGGGGATGGTCAAATGAGCAGATTACAGAAATAATAGGAGGTAGAGAGTGAAAGGAAGATTAATGTAAAGATAATATGAGGGTGAAAAAGTCCGGAAAGAAAGTTTAAATGAGGTGAAACAGTAGGACAGATAAGGGAGGCGAGAGAACCCCTTAATATTATATGATACGAGATTACAGTGTAAGAACTACAGCACATTAAGGAAAAAAAAAGTCTAAATTAAAAAAAAAAAAAGGTCTTCAGTTGCAAAAAAATGAACTGATGCATCTATAGAATACGCAATTACACAAACACAGTAAGAGTATGCAGCCTTTATACATCGGATTTCCACAGTACTAAAGGCCTAAAGCTGAAAAAGAGAATCAAATTAAACAAATGAGAAAAATATCTGATTTGGTCATTTATTTACTGAGCAAAGAAAAAAAAAAAAGAGCTGGCCTTTAACTTTATTCATCTGTGTTTAAGAAAGACCTGTGTGCCGAGGGTCGTGCACTGACATTTTACTTTAGAATCTGCTGGTATCATTCAGTGATCATTGCTCCACCAATGGAGGTGAGCCGTTCTGGCTGAGATGCAGCAAAAAAGACCCAAACTATGGACCTACCCTGACCGTGTTTCACAGATGGCATATGGTTCTTATGCTGTAATGCAGTGTTTTCTTTTCTCCAAACATGACTCTTGTCATTTGAACCAAACGTTTTGTGTTGGTCGACCACGCTGGGGAGGTTGACAGTGTTTTTTAAAATTTCCTTCCTTTGTACACAGTCTGTCTGACTGTGGACGGGTTTAGTTCAGACTCTTTAGAGATGATTTTGTGTCCCTTCCCAGCCTCGTGAGCATCTACAGCTTTTTTTCTGAGGTCTTCAGAAATCTCCCGTCTTTGTGCCATGACACACTCCTGAAACACGTTGTGAAGAACAGACTGTGACAGATCCCTGCCATTTAACTAAAAACAGGGTGCCCATTCACACTTGATTGTCATCCCATTGAAACACCTTATTCCAATTTCACCTTCAGATTAACTACTAATCCGAGAGGTTCACGTTTTTGCTTATTCACAAACATGTAATACTGAAAATATAATTTTCCTCAATTAACAGAGCTTCTTTCAGCTACTCCCTTATTCACAAGGGGTCGCCACAGAAGATGGATCCACATATTTGATTTGCCAGATTTTTAAACTGGACGCCCTTCCTCCCTCCCAGGGATTTGTGCATCCTCCCGTTTTGAACCAGGGATCTGTGACATGTCAGGCAAATGTGTTAACTACGACACCACAGAGCCATAGAAAGTCTAATTATTTATTTATCTTGTGTCATTTCTTTAATCAAGTTCGCTTCATTTACTTGCAGTGCAAAATAAGATGAAGTTTGAGGGCATTTTTATGAAGAAATAAGGAAAAACTCTAGGGTTCACAGACTTTCAAGCAACACTGTAATTGTTATGTTGCAGTTGTAAAACTAGAACATTAACATTAATTTGAAGTCACATTTCTTTGTGTGATGAGTGTAGCATTCATTCTAATTTCAGCTCTGATTAGAACTAATCATCCTAATATCTGTTTATTCAGATGCTACATGCTCCACAATGTTTATTAGTTAGTCCCGTGCCTAATCTATCTGCTACTTGATGCATTGGGTTTATTAGCGCTTTATTAGCGCTTGGTCAGTGTCAACAGAGAGCTGAAAGATGCTAACATGTTTTTGGTAGATAGGTCCTATTATCTTGTGGTTAATCTCTGTAAAACATCTACATTAGGCCGGTGAAATTTTTAAATGCTGTTTCCTTGCACAACAGTCAGCAGCATACACAACTAACAACAGATCATATAGCAATAGAGCACAGAGCAAATACCTTTGGCCAGATTAAAGTGCTAAAACAGGTTAAGTCTTAGAATGTCAATAGCGGAAGGCACGCAAGCAAAACAGTAACATAAAACCACAGAAGGGGAAATTATATATTTTTCAGTTAATGTGGGCGTTTCCCGGCATCTGAGAACAATTTATTATAGTTTCAGAGAGAGAAAGTTTGGAGTTAAATCAGACTGCTGCCACAATGTCAGTGATAATTGTCAGTATGCCAGTGTACAAAGCACCATTTTTCCTGTACACACTACAACACCAAGCTGTCATTTTCAGCTTTATACACTCCAGAACCCATTTTGGGAGAGCTCTGTTTTGGGAGCAGAAGATTGCCATTTATCAAAACAGGGACAATAAAAAGCAATAATGAATTTAGTCAGCTTAGTTTAATACTGCAGGCATTGTGAAATATACAAATACTGATTATGGAGCATTAAGCCCTTTGCTGACAAAATATGCTGACAATTTGTTAATCTTAATTATTCTACATAATAACAACAACCACCACCACCACCTCAACAACAACCACAATAATAACAACAATAATAATAACAACAACAACAACAACAGCAATAATAATAATAATTTTTATTCATATAGGTCTTTTTAAGGTGCTTTACATTGGATTGACAAAAAAGGAATTTAGAAAAAAAGGAATACAAGCGCAAATTCTCGAATTTGAGAATAACTGTGCCTCTTTTGTAATTCAGTGTTTTGCGTGAAAGAAGGTCGCCTTTTGGAAGCTGTCCTCATGCATCCAATTAATGCAGACAAAGATTCAAGGACGAGAGAGAGATTGTGGAACAGTACAGAGGATGGTAGCAAAGCATGAGAGATAAAAGGAGAAAGAGGTGAGGGAAGTTTCTCTGAAGAATAGTTATTAGTACTTCTCACACACTTTGAAAAGTCCACAGTGTGTGTGTGTGTGTGTGTGTATATGTACCTAATAAGTTATCTGGGGGTGGGAAATAGAATTTGATCACTGTAATGAATTCCTGCTTCTTCCCGTCATGCTAATCAATGAGATGGGGACTTCACAGCGCTGCCTAGTCATCGGTTACCATCCCTGGTTTCCACAGTAACAGGAGGTAATGACACATTTGGCTGAGCTGATGTTTATTTTTACTGATCTCACAGCATGACTGACTCTATTTTTACAGTGGAGACGCATAGATGCCAAGGAAGAACAAAGTCACCATGGTGATGAGGTGATAAGCTTGCTGTCTTACAAGGATGAAAAAGACCACACATGAACACAGAAAAAGAAGGAAAATCAAAGAAGGATAAAAAGATAGAATCCCTCTACATGTGACCCCTGCACAAGATTCAAAACATCTATCTATTTAGATCACTGATGTCTCAACAACTAAGTCATGTATTTATGTTTGCTGCCTTCGGGTCATCAACTGTATGTTTATGTGTAAGCACAGATGACAGAAGTTTTCCCATATTCAGAGACAGTGGCTTGCATCAGCAGAAAAACAAAATAGCAAATCAGATGCACTGATTGCTAAAGCAGTAATCCTGAATCCTGAATCCCGATTTTACTAATGGTTTGTGGCTTTGTCAGGATTTAAAGGTACAGAGCAGCTTTACTGATAAACTCTACATAAAAGATGGAAGTAGCTTCTGGGCCTTTCTAATGTCCAGCAGGGTGTGATTCCTCTGGTTTAAAAAGAGTTCTGCTGTAAAAAAGTCTATGAGAAAATAGCCTTCAGCTCATAATAAAAAAAACACATGGGGTTCATTTAGTAAATTATGGTTTCCATTAGAGTCAAAAAGGAGGATAAAGCAGGTGATGTTTCACTGTTGACAAATTACTAGCGTCTGAGCGTGCGGTATCCATCAGTTTCTCAGTCAGATCCACCCCTCACTTGCTATGTCCAATTTCCAAACACAGATATGTTGACAGCTAAAATGTTAAACTTGTGGATAAGCAACAGGCTTGTTGGATGGATGATATGTTTTTACCATATTTGTGGCACTTTGTGTCCCCATGTTGGTAATTTAAGTCTGACAGTTATTCTGAATACACTGAATACTGCCTAAGAGTCTGCATTAGAGCCTTGCAGTATTGGGGCTCCAAACAGATCGACCCAATATTTGGCCCAGAAAGGATATGTTGACAAATCTATCTGGAAGGCATGTGCTGATGCTGCACAGGTATACTCATCCAACTCATCTAGGAAGCCAAGGAGACAAAAGACCCCAAAGTTCTCTGCCTGGACTGAGTGAATATATATGGTTCCATTCACCATAATTTGATTTCAACAGCTGTGGACCATTACCAAATTAAAATTCATCTTCAGGACTTGATCATCAGTTATTTTGAAGACATCAGGCTGCGATTTTAATCTGCCAGTTTTACAACAAAGTGGCACCTCACTGAGAAAAGTATCATACTCTGGTTTACTATCCCTTCTGTGTAGTTTGTCACATGAATTAACCTTATTCAGCAGAGTCCAAAGAGGTACAGACTGCTACGGGAAGCCAACAGGTGGGAATTAGGGGAATATTACATGACCTTAAGGTGACCACACTAGCCCACATACAGGTAAGATGCACCCTGCAGGACATGACTGCATGGTCACCACAGCATGGCTGAAATTCTGGCCCAAAAAAACCAAAGTAGCTGGCATTCCAGTTCCCGTTAAAGAGGAAGTGACTCCAACAACAGAAGGAAATTCAATCAGTTGCCTTGGAAAATGTTCCAAAGACACACTGAAAATGACATATCCAAGACAGAGGAGCAAGAGGAAGAATGGCTGAAAAAGAAAAGTCTGCCTGGAAAACATTAGTGTTAGATTTACCAACAAAGCTTGATTCCAAGACTTATGTGGATCCTAACTGCGCCTATGATAACAGTGGAGGCTGTAGACAGGTCAACCTGCACCTTTGTAAATAAGTTGGTGTTACCCTCAAGTTTTACATCTATTGGGATACACTTAAGATCTATGAAGCTCCAGCTCCCCCTGGAATCTTTTTTTCTCAAAGTTGCTAAGTCTCCTTGACATACACAGACCCCACAAGATTCACTCGCTTGGAAACCTGACGTGAGAGCAAGATCCAGGTGGAGCAAGCACTGCCGGGCAGAAAGCCTCTTAAGTCCAGCGACATCAGTGAAAACCCTTGCAAAAGAAAACAATGCCTTGAAACTTTGGTGCTGGTTTTCTTCTCATTAAACTAGGACTTTCCTACCTTAATGAGAAGAGAGGATGAAGTCTGGAGACTGTAGAAAAGTGAAATCCATAGATCACAGAACTCAAAGTACATGGACAAGAGATCCATCACATGGGTCAACTGTGGAGGCTGGAACTATTCAACCTGCACAAGAAGGGTGAGTACAGACCCCCATCTTCTCCGAGTAAAAAACTGCTTTGACCCATGAGAGATATCAATAGCACCATTAGACTGCGTTGACACCTGGCTGATATATTGACCAGCCGATATCATCAGCTGATATTAGCTATTTGCTGCTATATTGATGTCGGTTAATAATTTTCATTTATTGGCCAATAAATGAAAATTAAAAAAAGCAAAGAAGAAATGAGAGAAATACCACTAAATCATGTTATGAGTGTTGACGTTGCATAGTTTGTCCACCAGAGGGCACTTTGCAACTTCCCTGTTGGCAACAAACATGTTTGGAACATCACAAACACAACAACCAGCTGATCCCAACAGAGTTGGGCAGAGCGTAAAGGAGTACTCCACAACTTGAGAATAAAACAAGTTTATTTTTAAACTGCATTATCTTAGTAAAGACTCAAAAATAACTACAAATAATGTTAGGGAAATCTGTTTTTTGTGCCTGAAAGAAAAACTAATATTGGCCGATGTTTTCGATTTTTAAATCACCAAATATCGATATCGGTCTGAAAAATCCTATATTGGTCGGGTTCTGTTGACAACACTTGCACACACTGTAGAGCAGGAAAGGATAAAGGTTCAGAGGCTGGCTGTTTAGGATTAAGCCAAACAAAACCTGTTTAAGTCAAATCAGGGGTGGAAAATGAGGGCTGAATGGGGTAGAAAACTCCCATTCCAAGACCAAATGTGCTCTTATGGAGGAAGAAAAAGGATCATGTCTGAACTAACAGTTATGTGGGAGGAGGTGAAGAAGTGACACAAAAAGGAAGATCATGTACAAACAACTTGTTTCGAAGAAAAGAGCTTCCTATTACACCTTCCGGAAACCTAGAGGAGAGGGGGAGTGACACCAGGGCCGACTCCTGAAACTGGAGAGTGTTACGGACAAGGGTCAAAACACTTTGTGAAGGTCGGGTGCCACCTCTCCAACTGGTTAAAACTACATCCACTTAAAACGGTTGTAACATGACATCTTTGATGATAATGATGCAAAAGACATCAACCAACAGCCCTTTTTAATAAATCGGAGTCAATTTTAGCATTGAATTAGTATTGAATCTTACTGTGCTACTAGTCGCCATATTAAAGTGAGCACTTGTCAAAATTGCCTCAAGATGTTCAGAGAGTAATATGTTCTGTGTATGAGTGAGTGTGTGTGTTTTCATGTATAATCACTGTACCTCCAGGATGACATCAGTCCTGGACAGGCAGCGTCCCCTGCAGAAGCTGACCTCGACATTGTCAAGTCGACAGTCTCCCTTGGTGATGTTCCGGACCTGCACATAGCGATGACACTCTGGCACAGGCTCGCCTGGTGGAAACACAGAGAGAGGAAAAAAGGACACAATGAGATAGGACAGAGCAGAAAGAGTTTGAGCACAAGTAAAAGAAAGGAAGAATATAATAAACTAGAAGCACTAATTTATGGAAGATATTCTCTTTGTATTTGCATGAAATAAAAGAGGGAAAAAATGACAAAAGGAGGAGACGGAGCAGAGAGCTCATTGCAGAAAGCAGGGTGACATTGCCATGCCCCTCTCATCATGTGACATTTCCTCCACTGGGAGACAGATTAAAGCTCCAGTGTAGGTTAAGTAATGTAATCTCCCACTAATTGGGGACTGCAGCACTTGGTTTTTAGCCTTCTGTAAACTGAACTAAAGAATATTCAAACCCATTTAAGCAGTCTATAAGCCATGACATTGGAACAACTGAACCACAGTGACTTTGTTTGTTTGACAATTGATTGTTTTACAGTAAGTAGTATTTTAGTTCCTCCCTTTGGTTTATATTATCAGAGACAAGGAAGCCTTACTCTATGGCATTTGAGCATCCACTGATAGTTAAAAAAAATTGACTGGGATTATGTAATCTGATGTCAGAAGTCTGAGACTAAGGTGACAATAGAAACAACAGTAACAGAATAAATATCTGCTTTTTACAGCCCAAACATAACTGCTGACTGATGGTATTTGATGTGTGTTTTCTGCCATCTGTATGTTGTACCAACCTGGAAACTGCTTTCTGCAGACTGGACAGCAGCTGCCTGGTTCTTCCACCTTCACCTCCCCCTGAGAAAAGGATTTCATCATAAGTTTTTATTTATTAATTTTTTAGTAACATTAAAATAGACAGGTGAATAAAACACTTATGGTCAACGTATTAGTCAGTGAACAACAATGCATTGCTAACAAGTTAGATCAGGTATTTCATTTAAAGTATACACAGTGCACATACAAAAAACATTAGCCCATCTAGTTAAACCAGAGCTACAATGCATTGACACTGTAAAAAGAAACCAATGGCAAAATGCCAAAAAGTGCACTTTCTGTGATGGTGACAGGAGGCTGACTCCAAAAGACAGTCTTCATAGACTCCCATGTTAAAATGCCCAACTTCATTGGTGAAGAGCTAAAAAAAACAAAAAAAAAAACAAACAGTTTTTTTCTCTTTAGCTAATTAGCCTCTCAACTCTGTTTGTGGTGCTAGTGCCTTTTGGAGCATTTTAGTGGAATTATCAGACAAATAATATGCCTGTTTGGAGGTATAGCCTGTCCAAGAAATGAGTGCTTCAGTTTTGGGAAGTGAAAATACAGTATTTATTAGTCTTTTACTCAGCACTAACAGATATCTGTTTTTATGTGTCATCTGCCAGCATTAGCTGATAACTGAGCACTCCATCCTCTCATCTAAAAATGGTCACTTCCCGCTACAAAAAACCAACATGGTGGAGGCCAAAATGCCAGTGCTGGGGCTGGATGACATTAATTTGAAGACGTCTATTATTTGTACAGTCTATGACATAAACACTCAACTTTAACTAATCTGTTGATAATGTTGAAAAAACAAGTAATAAATGTGATCATTAACAACACTAATAACAGCAGTCTTTTTTATGCTCACATAAAGAAGGCATAAAGTGAAATTCAGCTGACAAACGGACGAGGAAGTGCCAATAACTGCACGGCCACTTGAGGCTGGCTCTAAAAGCGAGTTTGTCCCCACAGACTCCCATGTTAAAATGCCTAACTTTACAAAAATAAACACGTTTACAGCGTGGAACAAAAAACAGTTCATCTACAGCTAGTTTTCCCCTACATAAAATGGGCGAAATTTAAGGTGTAATGACATGTATCCATGGGGCAGATATTATTACAAAACAAGTGACGACGTAAACTGATGATGAAAGAAGGATGGAGAGGGAGAAAATGAATTACAGCCAGGCAGGGAGAGAGGCAGACAGACCAGCCAAACGGATTGGAAAAGGGACAGAAATAAGAAGCAGAAAATGAGACATAAAGACCAAAAATAGTGCATGAAAGAAACTGTGACTTAAGGACGCACAGGACACACACAGAGGGAGTAAAGAGCGATTCAGAACGATCCAGAGAAAAGCAAGGTGTCCCTGTCTGAGAATAGCTGCTGTTAGCATGCAGAGTCACACACAGACACGCAGTGTCACAGCAGGCTTCAACGACCTGATCAACACCATCCTCAGCTCACCCCCGAAACTTCACGCATCTATACCATAGCTCTAGCGCGCGCACACACTGATCTCAACTGGTCACCCTGAAGACTGTTCCTCCCACTCTGCACTGCCACCAGCGTTCCCTCGAGGATGGAGAAGCCCACTCACTTAGAAGGGTGAGAGGTCATGAAGACGACTATTTTAAGCCTTTCAGGTCTCATGTGTCTGTGCATGATGCAGCAGGGGATGGAAACAGGTAGAAATGTGCATTCCTGGTTATTTCAAAGAAAAGGGAACTTGGCATTAAACTAATGTATGTTGTCTACAGGCTGTTAGGTGGAAATCAGTAGCTCTTTTAATTTGTGTTGTATAGACAAAAGAAACAAGCAAAGAATGTTTGAGAGGAAAGTATCCCAACAGCTTTCATCTCTATATATTATAACAGAGCCTTCAATACACTACCTTGAAAAGAGGCTCCCTGCAGAGCCCCTGCAGCAGCTTAGAGACATGTTTAACTGTAAGCTGAGTCAAAAATAACAAAGCACACTGACGGTAACCAATTCTCAGGCTGTGAGGAGAGGGAATGCAGGGCATTAAATGACCTTTTCATATTGTTTTGGATAAGGAGGGATTTCACCGAAGCATAACTCGGTCCAGTCAGCGCTGATGTGAAAGTGCAAGTACCAACAGTTACACAACCGAGCCCCTCCACAGACAGAGCGTGTCGCCCTAAAGAACTCGGCACACCACAGGTGGAGCACTGGGAGGACCGTCGACTCTGTGGAGCTCGCTGTGCAATCAACCTCTCCCTTAAGGTTCTGGCTGTCAGCTGAATTTATTTTTACACTGGCCTTTGCACAGCGCTGCTGTGCTAAAGATATAAATTCAGCTTACTGTGTCACGGATGAGATAGCTAACTTTTCTACTGCAACTCATATGAACTTCATCACCATGGTGAGAAGATTTAAAGCATCCGTTCACCCCAAATTACACACACACACACACACACACACACAGGATAAAATGGGAACCACAAGAGACACAATGAAAGGCAAAAAGGACCATACAACAGGAATTGTGGATTTCTACACCCCGGACTATGGTAGGCATATTTTGTTGGTTATGTCAATATATTTTAAGTATTTTTATCTTGTCATTTTACAGCATGAAATGGGAAGTGAAAATGAGGATTAGAGACAGAGTTTGGATAACATACATGACTTGAAAAGAAGAACATGCATAGATAAAACACAAACTAATCTATGCCATTTCATGATTTTCACCTGGTCACCTCTGCAATGAAGTTCTTTTTGCAAGAATGCAAAAGACAGTTCAATATGCAAAATAACCTATCCTTAATTCTCCTTTGTAGTTGACACCCTGTCCTGTTAATGGTGGAATCGGGGTCCAGAGATCAGGTTAATATGGAAAAGTTTATTTAGGCATTAAAGTTCAATTTAGCAGGTCTGAAGTCCTGCAGAAAATAAGGTTAGTGTATGCAGCAGTGGGGAGGCTGACTAAAGCACAGCTGCACTCTGCAGCCTCCATTGAGGTAATTGGATACATTTTAGTGTGAAAGCAGAGCTGCTCAGCAGTCACCTGCATTGTCCTTGGTTGGTATTGTTGAGCACTTTTATTGAAAAAGCAAAAAAACACATAAATAAACCAGAATTAAAATACTTCTTCTTGTACTGTAATAAAATACATGTTAAGCCTCTGAAGCATGTATCTGATATAAAAAGAAGAATAGCAGTATATTTTTCCTGGGCATGATGAGCTTATTAAATTGGTTAAATGATAGAATCATTACATTTTTATTTGAGTTTAGTAACAGTCATTGGCCTGTGATAACAAGGTCAAATTAAATTATATACGAGCCTTTTAATTCTTACTGGTTACGTTATTAATACCGAAAACCTCTGAATGCCCTCTAAAAATGTCAGAGAGTTGTTAAGTGCTACTGGCTAGAATGCACACATCTGGTGTAACACACACTACGCTGTAGTGTAAAATGTCCTCAGTGACTCACTATCTTACACACTCACAAACACACTCACACACACACACACACACACACACACACAGAAAGGTTCAAAGGAGAGAGACAAAGGTTCAAATCCAAAGATTCACAGTGATCCTCTTGCCACTGACCCTTCCATATTTCTGTTTCCAAGTCTAGTCTCTAGTGAGGCTCTGGTCTTTTCAACATGTTGCAGTGCTGCCTCCCTTGATTTTTGAACACTCGTTGTGTCACTAACACTGTTCAGCTGTCATACCACAAACATTTTAAAAGCTCAATGTATGCATTACATGACGTGCGTCATATCAGGACCTTGACTATTAATGCTTTAGAAAAGAAAAATCACTGGGCCACCTTGGACTTTTGTAAGTTTAGGAGGAATTTCTTGGGAGTAAAATGATTCAACTGATGCTGCAACATATTAATTAATGGTGTCATCTCAGAAACCCTCTTGGCTGCAGTTTATGATGCAGTTTTATGGTGGTCTCTTTCTGGTTTGTTAGTCTGATTAGGCCCTGACAAGTTTGTCAAAAATCATTTACTGATCACATTCAGGCTCCTAAGACTATGAACCACAAACATTAAAATGTTGAGCTCAAACTCAGGGTATTTAATCAACTAATAAACAGATATTTGGCTTTGCACAATCATGCTTCCCCCAGGATAAATCCTTTAGATTATAATTTAAAACCAATCTTTACATACATATAACTCTTTTACACTTAAACCTTAAAGAACAGGTGAGTCATCAGTATATTCTTTTGTTTCTTCCAGCAGCTCTAATTAAGCCAGCAGCCTTGTTCATGTTTTTCAAACACTGGATCTGTGCAGGTTCGTGGAGGTTTTGGGAAACTGCCGTATAAATTCTGCACATTCCCCTGAGATCATTTAGTAACACTACAAATATGCATCCTGGTGATACCAGCTCTTTTATGTAATCCTTGTTCTGAGTCCTTCTTTGTTGGGCAGACTATCATCATTATGCTGAACAGCACAGACACCAAGATACCCCTCGGTGGCTTCACCACCTTTGTTCACACTGCATCTCTGTCTGACAGCGCACACACTTATTGTTAGCCTGTGGATACCATTTGTGGCTTTCTGGGGAGTTTTTTTGATCAGATTAAGTCAGAGTATTTGATCACTGAATCATAAACTTTTGCCGTGGTTTTGCAGATGTGGCAGATTACACTGAACCTGGACTAGTCCTGACCTTGTGTCCATGTTTTTGGTGTGCAGAGATGCACGCGTGTGTGGATAAACTATGATGTCTTTTCAGTGCCTGTATACAGCATTTTATGGTGACTGTTTGGCTATAATTTGATCCTGTGCGTGACTGTGCTGCCTACTTGCAGCTATCTGATTGACAGTTCTGTATTCCCAGGGCAGACCCTGAGGTGGCATCTAAATGTTGAATAATGCATACTGTCAGCATCTGCCAAAAACTGGAATGGTGTGTATCACAGGTTTAGTTACCGGTCAACACTCATGCATTTTGTAGACATATAAACAATACATTCTTTTTGGTACGCTGCAGTTTGGTCCCATTGTAGTGAAGTTTCTTCCATATCATAGCAGCAAATTCTGCTGTTAGTGCAGGATTTCTGTGGCTGAGTGTCTGCATCAGTAGAAACATTTCAAAACTGAAGCAACTTGTAAAGGTGCTGTCAGTCATCAGCGCCCTGCGAAAGCCTTACAGCTCAGGGTCTCTTGGTTTGATTTCAGAGCTTAACATTGCATCCAGGGTAGAATGTACAAAATCTATCTATTTAAAATGAAGTGTGAAATGTTGGAAATGCAGGTGTCTCTGGAACAAAGAAACACTGAAGTTAAGTTGTTGGAATTTCTATACATTCTTATTCTGGCCCTGGTGTGGTTTCATTTTACAGCTATGCATGGTGTGTTGTGTATGTAGTCATATCAAACATGTACTTTGAGTTCTTCTGATAATATTTTTACTTACAGGCAGGATTTTTTTCATTACTCTGGACGATTGGCTCTGCTCAGGTTGAGCTGAGCTATGCAGACAGTCACCCTACATAATAATAAAAATGGAAGTGTTCCATTTGGACATGCAAATGTGGAGGCATAACCCTTTTTTTCCTACCTTGGGAAGCTGGCTGTGCATGGTAAATATAAGGAAAATCATATTTTGAAACATGCTAAACTGCTGTCTGTATCCAGCCTGTGCAGCTATAGACTCAGGCTGTCAAAAGCACTCTCTCCCTTTCAAAGTGATGCTCTGTGGTTTGGCAGAAATCATGTGGTGCTAAGGCTCAGGTATGAACTGAGCTGATAAAGCGGTGCTCACATGTTGCCAACATGCTAGACTGGCTCATATCAAAGTACACGCAGGTATTGTGGACACTCATTACAGTACAGGCGATGACAGGGAGTAAACTAAATTTGTGGAAACCATGTGGCTTTCTGCATCGACTCATCTCTTAAACAGCAAAACTTCTGTTTGTCACTATCCTCCTTTGTATATCATTCTGAAATTCAAACCTGAAACATACAAACACTGCTTACATTTAACATAACGGCGAAAACAATCTTTGCCCTTCTTGATGTCTACATGCAGTTTGACAAGAGAATTCAATAAATGCATACTCTGACAAGTAAAGCTGATGATATTTGCACCTACACAGTTGCAAGTCCGAGTATTTAATCTAAGAGAGAAAACTGCCATCTCTCCATCTTTTACTCCCTTGGAGTCAGATAAAACTGTCAAACAAGCTTAAAACATGAATAGTGTTACCCTAACCCAAACTAAAATGTTGGTGTAATGAGGGTAATTTGTTTCCTTCCTGGGCACAATCAAACACGTTCATTGTGTTGTTATGTCTGCTCTGCAGCACGGTATCAGACTGTAGTGTGATAGGGGACCAAATAGCTTCTTTTATGGCATCTATCAGCCTGTAGTCAAACCTTTATTGCAGCCTGAATGGCCTCATTAACCTTGGCCTGCCCAGGCACTCAGTATTAACACAGAGATTTAATGAACTGTCAAACATTATGGGAGGAGATGGCTCAACTTCACTGAGAATGTGTGTATGAGAGAGATATATGCATGTATGTGCATCACCGAGCTTGTTAAGATAAGGCACTGCATAACACCTGCATGCATCTGCCTGTGGTTTCTGTGTGCAGCATATGCAGTATATTATGCTATGTCCATGAGCTGATATCAAGACGATGAACATTGTCCCATAAAAACCTCACTCGGGACCAGATCTTCCCTTCCTTCCATAATTTTCCTCATATCCTTTTCTCTTCTATTTCTTCCTGTCTGCTTTCCTTTCCTTTTTGCATAACTTGTCAGCTTTTTATTTGTTTTCTCATATCCTCTCCTGCTTAATTATAGCGAAGTGTACTAAATCTCCCATCTCCTTTTGCTGTTCAGTGAATTATTGTTGCAAAAGGTTAAATAGGATTTCACACAATCACGCAATCATTTGGCGAGAGTTTATTTCAAGAGAGGCCAGCATAGAAGTTATTAACATATGCAGTTTTAAATCAGGCTAAAACACAGACAGTTCTGTTTTTTCAAGCTGTACAAACTAAACCAAATTATTTCTAAATGACAATTTCTTTTTGATCAGTTTTGCTGAAGGCTCAAGCTTTCACTATTTTTGTGTAATGTTTATGCTGCTTGTTTTTGACATTCAGTGTTAAGAACTATAAAAGCAGTGAGATTATTTATACATTTAGATCTATTATTAAAAAGAAGGAATAGCAGAAGCTACTGATAGTATAGATGTGAGGTGCAGCTGAAGGATTTGGCAATGGCCCACTGCAAACAGTCAACTTGTTGAACTGAGAGCAACGAGAGGCATCTCGTTATTGGACTTTGGCCACTGGCATTCTTCACCACTGGAAAGAGAGACTAATGCTGTCCTGCTGCATATTTAAGTCGGGGCTGCCCCAGGGACACTGGTCACTGTTGCATTCACAACCCAACCTGCGCTGTAAAATGCAGAATTTAACTGCCTTATTATGCTCTGCCTTTGCTGTCCTTTTGGCTTTGTGTGGGAGACGTGGTCCATGTTATCTTTGCAAAACGATGATCTGTTAGATTTACCAATATTTACAATTTTAATGCAGCATAGTCCAGAGTTATCAGTTCATACCAGACTGGGTCCAGTTCTACTTGTTACTGCCTCTTCTAATGTGTTGTGCTTCATAGAGGTATCACTAAAATTATCTGTAAAGGCTGCATGCTTTTCTTACATGCCTGAATAAGGGAAGACACAACTTGAGTTGAAAACACCACAGTGGCTGTTCAGGGGCCTGTACTACGAAGCAGGTTCAACAAGCCCTGGATGTTACTACAGGCAGGAGAGTAACATTTTTCCAGCAAAGAGCAAAGTAGAAAGAAAAATAATAGAAAAACATAAAAGGTTAAACACCAACACAGCTGCTACACCCATGAGTGAGACAGGCAAAGTGCTGCACACTATGCATAGTATTAAAAAGCTCGTGTTAATATGTGTGTGCTTTAAGGGCTGTGGTCAGTAAGACAGGAAAAGCACTAAATAAATAGGGTTAATTTAAGCCAGGAAGTAAAGCTTGCAAAAAATTACTGACTTATCAGAATCACTGCCCCATCATTAATGTATGGGAAGATCTGGCTGTAATGACTGTGCATTGCTTTAATTTAATGTGTTGCTTTAATACAATTTTAGGCTAATTCTTTCATTCTGAGATCGAGCAGAGAGCAAATACAAGAACAAACCAGTAGGTAGGCTGACTTGCAAATTTTATATAAGGTCATAAAGTACAAGACTTAGGTGCCTGTTTTAAGATCATATATCAAGGTTTATAGAACAATAAAATTGCTTGCAGCCAACAGAAAAAAGCCCTGAGATGCTTCAAAGAATCTATATTTCTTATTGGTGCTCATCAGGGAAAGACAAAGACTTTTGATGGTCTCTATAACTTTAGATCCTCCTACTATCTTCATACTGAGGTCTGCAGGATCTTCCAGGAAATTGTGACACTATTTTCCAGAGAAGTGATCAGTAGGCTGTTTTTTTTTTTTCTTTGTTTTGGTGTTTTTGATCTTGTAAATATTTAGGTTCTCACCAAAGAAAAACTGTAACATTTAACTCATATTGTCAACAGCACTATGCACACAACTTTCTTGTCCAAATTATGGGTGCCCTTCTTTTGTGTTTTAACTCTAACCTGTGGGATCATCTCAGGTTCATGGCCAAAATACCAGATCTCAGTAATTACTGGAAAAGATGGCCAAAATTACAAAAATAAGCCCCAAGTTGGTATAAGCTCACATTTCATTTAAAGTTGTTTAATGATAACAAAGCACTCCAGATATTTCTTTCATTTGCTTTATGCTGAACCTTAAAAGTTGGCAAAGTTCAGCACAATGCAGACAAACATGTTTATGCACTCTCTTTTGGAATTTTTACCAACCACATGGACATTTCTTATCTTTGCACCACATATTGTTCTGCAGAAGTTGTCTTTTCACCACCATTTTAAGTCAAACTGGCTAATTGGTTAACCTGTCAATCATATCATCAATAACTCGCTTTAAAGCCATATTTATTCATTTAGTTCATCTCCCAGTGGCAAAATCTTGAGCATTCAGAAAATGAGCTTTTAAATCAGGAAGTAGACATAAAAGCCATGTTCTCCCAGAAATTACCCATAGCATTTACTTCCTTCTCTCTACATTTAGACATAATAAATATCAACAACAATGCTTTAAACCACTCACTACCTAATGAGCAGCCCTAAAGTTCCCAAATCTTAACTCTGCCCACAGATTAAAATGCAAACAATGGCACAAGGTAAAATCTGTCCATCAGCACAGACGTGTTAAATCAGTGGATAATCTGTAATGACCGTTTCATTAGGTATATAATGCAGCAACTTGTTGGGCAGAGTCAGATGTTATGGAAATTCTGCTCACCTGGGGTGCAGTCAAATCGTTGAAAATTATCTCCTGCCTTCTTTTCCTAATCACTTCACCTTGATCTCCATGGAAAACGTCATGAGTTCATGGAAAGGTGTGAAGATTTAATAGGGACTGAGAAGGCTGCAGTGCACAGAGAATCCAACTGCATTTATACTAGACTGCTTAATAATGTGACAGCAGATGTTGGCCATGTCCTGAAGATGGACTACAAAATCTGCGTCTTACTTCACCCATATGGTTTCTTACTGTGTTGTTCCATGTAGGTAACGGGTGCAGCTTGGAGCCTCTAACCACTGACCCAAAGTAAAAATTTATTTAATGATAATCCCAAAGGCTGCACTTTGATAGAAGAGAATGGCCAGACTGCTTCTAGCTGATAGAAAAGCAACAGCACCACTTTTTACAACCAAAGTATGCAGAAGAGCATCTCTGAACACATTGAACCTTGAAGCAGATGGGCTACAACAGCAGAAGACCACACCAGGTGCCACTCCTGTCAGCTAAGAACAGGAAACTGAGGCTACAATTCACACAGACTCACCAAAACTAGATAAGAGAAGATTGGAAAAACGTTGCCTGATGAGTGTTGATTTCTGCTGCAGCATTCAGATGGTAGGGTCAGAATCTGGTGTAAACAGCATGAAAGCATGGATCCATTCTGCCTCGTATCAATGGTTCAGGCTGATGGTGGTGGTGTGATGGTGCGGGGGATACTTTTTGATACACTTTGGGCCCCTTAGTACCAACTGAGCACCATTTAAACCCCACAGCCTAGGGATGTGGTGGAACGGGAGATTCTCATCATGGATGTTCAGCCAACAAGTCTGCAGCAACTGTGTGATGCTGTCATGTCAACATGGACCAAAATCTCTGATTTCCAGCACCTTGTTCAATCTGTGCCACAAAGAATTAAAGCAGTTCTGAAGGCAAAAGAGGGTCCAACCCACTACTAGCAAGGTATATCTTATAAAGTGTCCAGTGAGTGTAACTAATCTTGATTTAAAGAGAAGCAGATCTTATTAGCCTCTTAGCCTGTTGTTGAAAATGTAAAACATGTCAGCAAGTTATGGCATCAAATGGAAAAACACACTTTTAATGGAAATTTACATGATATACTGCGCCACTTGTCAGTTATGTTGATCGTTTTTATGAAGGGTTGAATGGTGCAGCGCTACTGTATGAATTGTGGAATCATCTCCTTTCCTTTCATAAAGCCTGTCCAGTGTATCCACTGCTAGAGCAGGCACTAAAGGAAGCATTAGAGCACCTTTCCTTACTATTCACAGAATTCAAACTGCTCTTATTATGGCTGCCTTGCAGATAGGAATCTTCCTAAGCCAAAACTGACTATTTAACTGCGTCCCTGTGCAGGCTCAAGGTGACAGCAGCCAGACCGCTCCTTTGTCCCTTCTGGATTCCACCTTGTTTGCTTTGTTTTGTTAGTACTTGACCTAATTTCCCCCTTTTAGGTCTGTTGCATTATGCTCAAGTTGATTTCTTCTTCAGTGGTGATTTAAGAAAACTACTTTAAATGATGCTTAATTTCACACATGCTTAGAAACTGTCAGTGATCATTTCTGTGCTGTCGTACTAATGATTCATTTACTCAGACCTACTGTCTTCACATAAACACTTCTACAATGCCTTTATTGTCACATTATACAATCTTGTTTCATTCTACTTTATAGGGGATGATTGACTTAAAAATTTTGGTATTTATCTGTTTAAAAACCTCACACTTTAAGAGCAAATGAACAGGATGGTGATGCGGTGTGGGCACCTTAAACGCATTATTAAAGCAGTGGTTGCAGTTTTGAGAAGATTATGGACTTCCATATGCAACAACTATATTTTATCTGTCATCTTTTTTTAACTTGCAGAGATGGAATAAAGTGGATCTCCCATACTCAGCTGCAGAATATTTGGAGTTCTGAAAGAAAAAAATAGCAAACATGAACAAAACTCTTATCTAAATATATCCATCTAATTTCAGCATTCCAAATATCTGTATGAAACAGAACAATTCAGCTTATTGGGCAAATCATCGGGGTAGTTAAATCAGTAACTGAAAATGTAGCTTCATCACGATATTTTTCTCAATTATCTGCATTAACATGTAGATTTTCCAATGTGTTTGCAACAAAATAATTAGCTTCCACATTAACATGCACAGTTGTGCAGCTGGAGCTCCACATGTTAATCAGATTATGCACTCTGCAGGAAATGATGGGTCGATGGCATGAAGTTCAAGTTTCTATCACATGTTGGTGGTTTCCCTGTCATATTAATGTGCTTCAGGCTATATGACACAGTGGAGGGACATCAAATAGACTGACAGCATCCCAGTCCTCTCTCTTTCTCTCTCCTCTTGTTCTTTGTGCCTCTCAGACCCTTCAAGAGCATCAGTAATGTATCCAAATGAATCAAGAATGAGATGCTTCAGCAAACTCTACATGGGTTCATTAGGCTGCTGCTGAGTGTGTGTGCATTTATGTTAGAAGAAGCCTGGGAAAAATGACAGTAGAGCAATAGAGCAGGATGTTCAAGTCAAGTGTCTGAACACGGTGATATTCAAAGTCAGAACAGAATAGATAATAAGACAAGCTAATTTGACTGACAAGATCATGATACAGATGAAGAGGGTTGGGTTTCAGATGTTACCACTTAACATTAAATACTAACAATTCATTATTTAATTAATTAATGGCAACACTCGTCTCAAGGTGGCATGCTTGTGTGTTGACTGATCTGTCTGTTTCTGAAAAATACTGCAGCATTTTGCAAGCTGCTTCAATATTAACATTTTATAGGCCACCTAATTCTGGTTAGATTATGTGTTGATCAAGTGGCAGCCTTGGGGATTGAAAAAATAAGGCAACGTGGAAGTGCAAAAAGCTGCCTCTCCTAGAGTCATTTCCATAGACTCCCATGTTAAAATGTCCAAATAAACAGCATTAAAAAGCATATTCACAGCTTGATACAAAAAACAGTTTTGTTCACTATAGGGGAATTTATTTATTTATTTATTGTAATTCATCTCTTTGAATACTGTTGAAGCTTAAAATTAGGAGCATTGCCCCATTGACTGACGTGCCAACCTAGGCAGCTGCAGCTGCTAGCTGAATTGGACTTCTCGACCATATTTAATAATAATAATAATAATATTTATAATATTTGTGGTGATGGTGCATTTTTGAGCATTTTTAATAGTATTAGCTGACAGATAATGTCTTCCTGTGTGGTACAGACCATCCAACAAGCTTCTTCTTCTTCTGTTTTGGTGAGTGGAGGTCTAGCATTTTCTGTTTTTCTGTTGCTTAGCACCACCTACTATTAAGTAGCAGGTAGTTGTGTCTCGCATCCATACAGTTTTATGGCTGCAGCTTGCGAGACATCAATAGGGCTTCCAAAACCAACCTGACGGCAGCCAAAACATTAATACTGAGGCTTCAAAATGCTGAGTCCAGATACCAAAGGTTGATGTCATTGTGATATATTAAAATGTCCAGCTAAATAGCACTAAAAGACAAGATACAAAACACTGTTTAGGTCACTCTATTTCCCAGTTCATAAACGTATGAGAGGGTGACTTACTTACTTATTGTAATTCATCCATTGAATACTGTTAAGGCTTAAAATTAAGGGCTTGGCCACTTTGACAGGTGTTCCAACCTAGGTGCCAGGCTTTTTTAGTGAGAAAACCTAAAATGTGGAATTAGATTTATGTCATAAGTCGCGCGTGAGATAAAACATAGTCACAAGCAAATCATTTCATTTCACAGGCGCAAGTATTCATTGCCACTCGCACGATTAAATTTCTCACACGTAAATTCAACATTGATTGGTCACTTTCAAAGCAGTGACGCCACAGCCTCTGTGATAGACAGGTTCAGTTTACTGTGTAAAAAAACATAAAAAGATACTATACAAAGGAAAATATTTTCACCAAAATCACACCATGATTTGTTAGTTGATTTATATGTTATATTAATCTAATTCTGCTAAATAGGATTAGAGCTTTAAATGGAATTCAAAGCAAAACATTTTCTTTTGTATAGTAAATCTTTTTATGAATAAAAATCACTATGAAAGAGGTGATCTGTGCTACACACATCACACAACATTAACTTAGGTTGCTGTCTTGAGGATTTGTTGACT
>VUQI01035337.1:0-21456 GCA_015106735.1 Paratilapia polleni
ATGCGTGATCTAGTTTTGCAAAAAAAAACAAAACAAAAAACAGAAACTAGCACAACAACAAATACAAACAAAAAGAAAAAAAAAGTATCTTACAGTTTCTTCTCTTCAGACTATATTTTTAGGTGCCAAACACAGACAGACATACACAACCACAGACAGCAAGGCACAACTGCAAATTTCCATATTTCTCCCCTGTGTATCTCACTGTATTTCCACCTTCTGCTGTCTTAAAAAACAAAAAAGAAAAAACAAACAAACAAAAAGTCTTTTTGAAAATTTTCAAATTTTGCAACATTGTGCATGGGGCATCTGGGTCCTTAGTGAAGAAAACGTCCATAACACATATTTATAGTGTGATCTAAAATTAATACAACTTTTGTTGGGGTATGGGTTTAATAAGAAAAGGGAAAAAAATACACAATCTTCAACACAATCTAAAAGATACTGCTGACATAGTAGAAAGCAGAGCAGATTTTTGGGATATTTACTCAGCAAATCCAACTGCTGTATCAGATGCTGCCATTCTTGAAAAAGACTACACTATATTTAGAAAAAAAAAAAACAACTTAAAAATAAAATACCAAGAGACTGCAGTTTGATTAGATTTTACCATTTGAAAAGATATCCCATACAGAGCTGAGGTCTGAAGATGATGAGGACCTCTCTAAAAATCTTGTGGGCGAGCTGCCAAGCCTGCATCGCTTTGAAAATGAGCCTGAGAGCAGATCACGACCTTGCTAATGCGGATACTCAGACGGCCACTGATGGCTGCTAGATGGTGATTGGAAGGGGCTTCGATATATATATATATATATATATATATATATATATATATATATATATATATACACACACACACACACAGTATATATGTATGTATGTATGTATATATAAATATATGTATATATATAGCTAAAAGTTTCTCAAACACACACACAAGCAGACACACAAATGTGCAGACTTTCTTCAACACAAGGCCGCTCTTTGCCAAAGTGCTCAGCAGTAGACAAATTGTCTTTGAAATGGAGCTCTTCAGCTAACAGAGCGCGACAAAGCCTTGGGAAATGGCTTTGCAATCAACCTCTGCTCACACCTTTCCCCTCTCACTCTCACTCACATACACTTACGATACCAGTGATTACTACTGTTAACAAACACATATGTTTTACTGTTACAAAAGAGACAGTGCTGTGAGGTTAAATGCACCATTAATAATGACGCTTCTATCATTGTAAATGCTCTCTTTCTACCCATATCTCTCTCTTTTTACACACATACGTATTACACACTCTTGCTAAACACACTGAAGATCCACATGATTCATAAGGCCAACTTCTCCACTATAACAGCGCTAGCCTGACAGGTTGTTAACCTCCATATGTCTCTTTCCTCCCATCACTGACTGCAATTGCAGACACATACTGTGGTCTCTGTCTTGCATCACTTTTTCATCATCACTGCATTGTGACAGCGAAACGCACACACGTGAACATGTACACAACCATGTTATGAGGGTACTTGCTGTCCAGTACATAAGCATTTTTGCACAAGTGCCTGACCAGTGCAATGATATTAATGATATTATTGGATACAAACGGCAAAAGGAATTGTATTGGGTTACCCAACAGGAGCTAAAGTTAAAGTTTTACTGACAAATGTACACATCTTGGTAATCTTTCTTTAAAGTGGCTGTGGTAAAAGGGTTGTAAAAATCACCAAAATATCTAACTTGCCCAGGGATGTAGAGTCCCTTAAGCATCAAAATCAATCCATAAAAATCAACCATGTAATATGTTTTATACCCTGCTACATGTCTTGGAGTAACACAAAAATTCCTCACTCTGGAAACCAAAGGAGCATTTTCATTCAAAGTAGGAACTTGTTTTAGACACATAGTGCTACACAAACACTTGGTGTAAAATATGAAGGCATTATCTTTCTTCCTACAGTAGAGGTTCTAAAGGAGTGTAATGCTGTTGTCTGCTTTAGTGCAGGCTCAAAGGTAACCACTAAATGAGTCAGAGCCATTGTTTTTTCCTCGCTGTGCAAACATGGGGACAGTCCATTAGAGCCCTTTAAAGGGCAAATTAGGAAGACATTAAAAAGCCATTAGGAATATTCATATCTGGTTCAACGTGTTTATCTCCAAAACCAGAAAAGGTCCAAACAAATCAGTCAACAAATGAGACAGCACACACACACACAATGCTCCACATGTCCTCATTTAGCTGCAACACACACATACTTACATACAAATGCAAGCAAAGGTAAAACACACAATTTAAAGTAAAAGTGACCTATATATACACCACTCTGCATTTATTGTGAAATAACTGCCAAGACAGCAAGGTGATTTGTTCGGATTTTCGCTTGAGTTGCAGAAAGTGCAGTATCAAGAGGGCCACATTGTGACCCCAGTGTTATAGAGAGGTGGCCATTATATTGCTCTTTCCACTGGACTGCAGAGCTACACCCTTAGGGGCTACTCTGACCTGCTATGGCTGTGGGAATGTTTTGGTGAGGGATTGCCCTTAGCTGTAAGTATACAGAGAAGATTGGTTGGGGATGGCAGGAGTCTGCTGTAACTGTCTGACTGTCTTATTAGAGGTGATCCAGGGCGAGAAAAATACAACAAAACCAAACTACAAGGATTTTTAAAATTCTTAAGCCTCTCAGAGAAGCCATCCATAAAGTGCGTATTAAAAACAAAGACTTACTTAAAGTATGAGTTTTGTGGTTTGTAACACACATAAGGCCATGCAATGCAGACACAACAGGAACCTGGCAAATAACCTGGCTTTCTAAATCTAAAAAAAGAGTCTTAAACAATACACACTGAAAAAGTAAAGTTATTTTGACACCTCATTCCAAAATTATAATATGAATTTAGAGCTTCACTGTTGCCCCTGTGAATGTGAGAGAGATGAGCTCTTTCTAAAATTCTGATCTGAGTCTTGTTCCTCAGTTTTCTCAGACAACTCAAAGGGATCTGGGAGCAGGGGGGAAGAAAGAGGTTTGCCACCCACTTGTAATCCAGTTACAACAGGAACAAAATGCTGGCATACATTGTGTGCATCTGTGATTATGTTTGTGTCAATAGCAGGTGTGGGTGGGATACACAGAATAAGAGAGACAATTTGCAGCAAGAGCTAATTTGGAGAGAAGATGAAAGCTGACTAGCAAGTGCTCTAAAGGAAAGCTCTTTGCATAAGTTCTGGTTATTTCTTTTGTTTGTTTTCACTTAAGTAGCCTAAGACATGTTGCTGGCACCCATTCCTAGTAGCAGTAATTTAGTGTAGCTGTTTTATGTAAATTCCTCTTTTAAATACACACAGGGTTATTGGATCAGCCGTCTAAACTTCGAAGAACAGTTAAAATTTTATTCTCTGAATCAGACGATGTATTATTTTAATACAAAAGTTAAACTTTATTATGCTTTTCAACTTGTTTCATTTGATTCATAGCACCTAGTCTAAACATCGGAAAAGGCACAACAAAAAAAACCAACAAACAAACAAAAAAAACCCAAAACAAAAACACAAAAATTCTTCTTAGCTTCTCTCACCATGCAAACACAGGCATATACACACACTTTACAGGCAACAAAAACATGAAAGTAAAGTAGCCACAGCTGCTGATGGAAGACATTGGCTATACTGTAGTTAGCAGATCATTGAACTATTAGCAACATAGTCAGTCATCACCTGCTTTCATGATAAATCTAAACTAAAACTAAACAAAATAAAACTAAAATCCATTCCATTTTGGACATTATTAGTTCTATGAGTATACTTCCCCAATATAAAAACTTGTTTTAATCCATAAATCCTCTAAATAACTCTTGATCATTTGTTCCTGCCTGTGAAACCACCCATGTAAGCATTTCTGAAATTAATATATCCAAAAACGTCAGCATTATGAAGGCAGTTGGAGTGGAGGAAGAACCAACACACCCACTTTTCAACCAGGACAATCTGAGTTTAAAACGCACCCTTTTACAACATTAAACACATGTTAGAAAGCTCCATTTTCTGCAAAGAGTCAATAATTATATGGAAGTAGGGTAATGTTATTATAACAGCGCTGGGTGTACAACATCTGTCCTCATCCCCTGTGAACATTCAACACTATAGTTACACTTTATACATGAAACAAAGCCTTTTGTAGCTTGAACAGGTTCTCCAGTGATTTAGTATTTCACTTTGAAAAAGTTGGAGAACTCAGAAGAGGCAGGCAGATAAAAAAAGAAGAAGTGACTGTGATATCCCAACTTTTAGTCCCTAGTGTATGGGTGAAGTTTCAAGAACCTTAGCACACATTTTTCGTACTACAACTAAAAGCATTTTTGTTAGTCTCTCCCTGTTTCCTAAGTGGCCATCAGGCAGTGGGAAGCTCCCTTCAAAGCCCCTGAGGATATTAGACAACAGGCTGTAGTATTATACTTTTAATAATGACTTTGGGCATTTTGTAACCCAAACCAATCTAAAGTTCCCTAAACTTTAAACAGCATTTACTGTTAGACACCCAGGGACAAAACTCTACATAAGGTAATCATAACAGATATATTTGTGACCTTTTGCATTTTAGCCCTCTAACTCCTGAGGGATACATCTGGCTGTTTAGCAGCTAAATATTTTGCTATCTTCACAAACTTTGAGGCTAACTTTGTTTCTCTGCCATTTTATGTGGCGTTTATGAGAGATTGTTTACTGAAAAGAGCTGCCTGCTCCATTGAGAATAAAAGATTAGATTAGAATCCACATGAAACTCTCAAAGCATACGCTGAATTCATCTGTTTCTCCCTTAAAGCTGAGACTGTTTTCCTGCTGAGCCTGTGTGGGTTTTACAGCGGCGTAATGAATATCTAGAACCTCTCCTCCCTTTATGAATATATATCATTGTTATTTGTGTTTTTGGTATAATTTCTGTTTTTATGACTGTTTTGTGTTAAAATCCACTGTTTCTATCCATAGAAAACAGCAAGCTTAACTTCAGTTTTCTGCATCACCTGCATTTATCCACCCAATCACTCTCTAGCAGGTCACTTCCAATTTGCTAGATTATCTTGAGACTCCTGAATTCTTTCTAGTTTAAATTTCTCATCGCATTTTCTTCTATGTTTCCATGTGCGTTTTTTTGCTTGCCCCCGACCTGTTTTATTTACCTCACAGGCTGCCTCTACATGTGAGACCCTTGTTTGGTTCCTCTTTTGCTGATCACAATCATTTTTATAAAACAGTTTTACAAAAGTTTTTCATAACATCTGTAACAAAAAAGGATGGCTGGTCAGATAATGCATACACTGACTCTGAGAAGCAGAGTACAATTGTGTAGTAGTGGCTCTCAACCTCAGAGGGCTTTGAAATGTTTTTAGAGTTTGAAGGTAGATTCAGGTAACATGTAAATAAATGCTAAGATGCTTAAGCTCTTGCCAGTCTGTATTTATCTTGCTGTTTTACTTTTCATCCTTGGTATTTTTTTTTTTTTACTTTGCTTATGGGTTTCCTTCAATAATCAAATAAAATTGAGAGAAAAACATCTTTTTTGTGTGACAAAATTAATTTCCCACACACCTATATCAGAATGATGCAGGCATCATTTCATATTCAGAGAGGTCTGAGTTGTTCAAAGAAACATAATGAATACAGGTAGGGGTGCCAGAAAGGCTGGAAGCTAAACTACTGTTTTCCTGATTAAAATGCCCAGCAGTAAGAAGACGATAGTGATGCATAATGAGACAAGGATCAGAGTCAAATAACACAATATATGATTCCCAGGTCTTTAAAGTATAATGATGAGGATATATCTGAGGCAAAGGGAAATGCATCCAATTTGAATATTTAAACTCTTGAAGCATGTGTACACATGGAGAGGAGAAGGTCATGCACCTCTGCTCTACTGAGTCACTTGATAAACTGACCATTTCGTACTCCATGAAACTCTATTACAACACTGAATTCAATGTACCCTCAATTTAAAGCAAACTCTATTTTCTCGTGCACCACACCAAAGCACATTTTCAGTTTTCTGCAGTGCACTGTAACTTAGATGAATGTATAGTAATACACTCAGATGGCAATGACAGCATATTACAGTCAACACTATTATGCGCTTGTCTCATTTGTTTCCCTGTCTTTCTATCTTCTTCCTGTCCGGACTCTCAGCTGGCTCTAACTTTAGCTCACTGTCTTTATCTGTCTCTCTATCATTTTCTTCTCTCTCTACTGCCAGCAAGATCTTCTTCTGATTGGAGTCTAACTTACAGTGAGAATGGAGATGGCACAGAGCCAATGCTAATAGTCTGTTTCTATCTGAGAGCTGCTGAGTGTGTGTGAGCGATAGATATGAGAACATCAATCAAGGGAAGGAGTAGAAGTATAGAGGTTGTGCTGGCTTGTGTTTGGCTTTAGCAACTGTACGATTCATCCAAATTTGTGGTTAGCAAAGTGAAAGAAGAATGAAAGAAAAAGGGAAGAGGCAGAGCAGGGAAAGCGAGATAAGGAGAGGGATCAAGGATGGCGATAAGACGGGGACGAATGAGATTGGAACTGTGAATGAGTGCGTAATGAAAACGAATTCTCTCCCCTCTGGATCACGGACTCCTACTAAATTCTCTTGCTTCTGCAATGGTGATCTGCAACCAGCCAGAACCTTATGCGGCACCGCTTTCCAAAATAGTATCTACCCTACACCCACAAATCTAAACGCCAGAACTGACCCATTACTCACAATTATCTCAAAATCAATTTCAGATAAATTCTGATTCAGGTAAGACCTGTGACCCAGCACCACCTGTGTGGGCCCAGCTCCATGTGTGTGGGTTTCTGACACTCCACTGTTGTAGTGCAAGCAACAGTCTGGCAGCTTGTGCAGATGAAGGAGTTAACACATTCCATATTCTGAATTGATTATGTTTATTTGCACCCAGAGGCACAGGCACAGCTTGCCCAGTGTGGGTACCCTCAAATCTTCAGTGATGGCACTGGGATGTAACACTAATTGACTTTCTGTGCTTGTCTACATGTTAGTCAGGTATTTCGAAGGAGTTTATACAGCCATCATTGTGTATAACAGCAAACTTTAAAAATGAGCAGATTTATTGACCATTTGGGGCAGAAAAAAAAGAGTAAACACAATTCAATTCAATTCAATTTTATTTATATAGTGCCAAATCAGAACAGCAGTCGCCTCAAGGTGCTTTATATTTTAGGGTAAAGACCCTACAATATTAGACAGAAAACCCCAACAGTCAGACGACCCCCTATGAGCAAGCACTTGGACCTTGTATGTGAGGAGAAGGAAGATTTAAATTCAATTCTGGATTTAACAGGTAGCCAATGAAGAGAAGCTAATATGGGAGAAATATGGTCTCTCTTTCTAGTCCCTGTCAGTACTCTCTGTCAATGGCAACAAAGTCCAGTCTTACCCCCAGCACACTGATATAATCTTAGCAATTCCTCCACATTGTCAGCATTCTTTGCTCACATTGGCATACCTCATGAAACTTTCACACAAACTGCGAGGGGAAAAGCCAAAGAGTGGTCGTCCAGAGTTGGGAACTATGACTGTAATGTTCAACAGAAGCAGGGCCTCTGGATATTACAACATGATAGCATGTTGAAACACAGGTTATACAAGACCCCTGATGTGCAGGCTCAGACTTATAAGCCACTTACCTCAAATAAAAGGTATAAAAATATGGACATTGTTTCAAAATGATCTAATGCCTGGCATATAATTTTCCGCCTCTGAGCAGGAAGGTATTTGCCATAGAAAGGTTCACAGCTTATATTAGCTTTAAGGGCCTATAAAATGTGGCCTTCGGTGTATTTTACCTCCTGAGTTCCTGAGTGGATACACCTGACTGGGTATTTGCATGTAACCCTGGCAGCGTGTGTGCATAGTACAGTTAATGTATTTTTGTTCACTTTGTCTGTATTTGAGCTGCTGCTTGCATGGCTAAGTCAAGAAGTGGTGTCAGTTTAGTCTCAGTTTTGACATTTTGACATTAAAACTAATCACCTCTTACTGAGACCAGGCTCCATGCCACACTTCATTAAAAGAGCATTAAAGCAAAAGCTAGTAAAACTTTACTGAAGTTCACAGGACACAGCCGTTATATGCCTGTGGTTTAAACTTCACCTTTTCAGTGGAGCAACTGTTACTGTTGAAGGGATGAAGAGTATAATTTAGTACAGAGATATTTTTGTAACATATTTTGGTTCTTCTTTTGATTATATTATGAGACAAATGCACCTTGGAGAGCATGTTTGCTGCATCTGAACCACGCAGGATATGTCATACAATCCAACAAACTGTCTGAGCCAGTTGCCTTTTTGAAGTACTCTCTTCTTTGAGAATGGATGTTTGCTTTTCAAGTGCTTCTTTAGCTTGTTTGGCGGCATACTAGCATTAGCCAACTTGTCCCAACAGATGGTTTTCTGTGGTAGTATATTGCAACAATAATGTCTAGATGTCACACAATCCCTTGGCACACCATTTGGAAAACACTGATGAAACAAATAAGTTTAAAGTTACAGCTGTTGTGTCACATGTCACATGCTTGCATGTGGGCAGCTATCTTTGGAAATGCTCATGGATTGTGTCTGCTGCTGTGTGCTGCTGCAGGTATGTAATAAATTAAGAGGAAAGACTTCTATAAACAGCTGAAGCAACAGACTTCTGATGACCTTTTGTAAAAACTCAGATATAGTTTATTATTGGTGAGTCTTTGCTGTAAACTTTATTGTAAACTTGTATATTAAAGATAGATAATTAGATAATAGATAGAAAATTGTAGAGCAGAGTGAATTTGAGGAAACTAGATAAATGAAAGGTGTTTGGTGATTTTGGAGATGTCTGTATGTATGTCACTGTGCGCAACTACATTTTTCATGTTTTTCATGTTTTTCATTCTAATATTTATTGACCAGTGTTGGTGCTAAAATGTGGAGAAACTATATGGGCTTTGTCCTTTGTGCCGAAAGAAACCTTTTTTCATACAGGAAAGGCTTTAAGGCTTACATGAAATGAGTTCAGACAGTGACACAGGGACTGTTTTTTCCACATTATTGTGTTTTTAGGCATTCTCCAAGACAATCATATTTTTTAGTGAGCTGAGCAACTTAAGAAGCAGGAACGACATGTGCCCTGTCATACTCTTTTCTATGCCTACTTGTTAATGTGATGGCATGCATTCAGACTTATGCCATGCTGAAATTAATGCATAAATGTTATTAAGTCTGACTTAGTAAGCTTACTTCTGCAACTTTTAAAAGTGAGCATTCACACGTGAAACTTACAGATGCCATCAGATTAATAGAAAAGTGTACATATCTGAAAGTTTTTTTTTTTGTTGTAGGTCATTCTTCAGCTCTCACTTCCTTCAGTTCTTGTTAGTCACATAATGGGCATGCTCAGCATTACAAGTCATGAGGTTATTGCGTCCACAATTACAAAAATGATGTGACAAAAAATTAATTCATGGCCCATTCATGAGATGAGACTGTAGGGAATTTGTTAGTTTGCTATTTTGTCATGGACACACCCAGTAAAGCAACAGGTACTATAGATTCCAGCAGCTCATAGTCAAGCAGAGTTAAGCCTGCTTCCAGACACAATAGCCAGCTGCAGCCACAAGATGGCAGTAATTTAAAGGATGGATCCAAACAGGCTAGAAGGTTTATGACAGAATGCAGTTTGAGATGCAAGGGGAGAGATTGCATTCACTTTGGTGGGTTTTAATTGATGCCAATTTTTAGATTTCACTGGGCAAGCACTGCCTTCCTTACTTGCCCTGACAGAATGCCACACATACACACAACAATACGGTGTCCCTAACCACCAGGTGGCTTGTGGGCCATCATCAAGTAAGTAAAAAACACTAAGCAGGCACTTCTATTTGTCTTATACAAAAAGTATAGTATTATCAGCCACAGAGCAAAAAAAGAAGCTGAGAACAATCAGGACTAGTGTGATCAATGGTCTATTTACAAAGTATTAGATTTAGGAAGTTACAGAAATGGGTGAAAGTCAAGTTTGTTGTTTAGGCCTTCAGTTCCAATATAAATGAGAGAGGCCACAGTAAGGTTCATTTATTAAAGTGGATGATCATACATGAGGAAGCCTGAGCAATTTAGCAGTGAGTGAGCAAATAACCCTGGAGTAAACTATGGCATAATCTATGGCATACGATATCCTGCTCTGATCCATGATTGCAGTTTTCAAATACACAGTATACATTTTCTACTGTAAAATTATAAAAAAATATAATTGATACATTCTCTTGAGGTAAAGTTAAAACTGTTTGTCTTTGTTGATTCTCAAAATGCCAGAGAACCTTTTTTCTTTCAGAAAGGCAATTGATTTTTTAAGGAATTGGTAAGACATAAAACTGGATTAGCAGACATAGGAAGAATTTGACTTTAGCTCAGGCGAACAACCCTCTAAATGAACTTCCAACTTATTACTCCCAAAGCCATCATATCCAACCAAACTTTTTCCTATCTCTTTTTCCTTTTTTAAATTTTTTAAATTTTTTAAATTTTTTTACCTGTTTCTGAGTTTGAGGTGGTGATATGTGTGTCATTAAAATCTGACATGCCTGGAAATGTTTTCTCCAGCTTTCCCAAGAGCTGCTGTTTGATGAGCATCCAGCTCCTTCTCTGTTGTGAGGCAATGATGTACTCCAATGGCGGATGTTTTCATTCAGAATTGGCCTTTTGCAGTGACCTGACAAGCATGAAAATGAGAAGTGGACTGGACTCCAATTCTAAAGTGCAAGCTGAAGATATTTTGTTGTTCCACTTTTGTAATAAAAGACATGTATGGGAAGAGAAAGAAGGATGCACGATGACAATCACATTTTCCTTCATCGAGATTTGGCTTCTGAAAGATCAACAAGGGTGCTTTCTTTTGCATTATTGAAGTCAAGTCTGTGGTTCTCTGATCAGGACTAGCTTAACTATCAGCCTTGGAAGCCACACATATGACTTTTATTTCCTTCTGAATAAAGGAACTCACCCCACACCTAAACCAACAGAATAACACCTAAAGCAATGTATCTTTGGCACTCAGATTGTTTCCATTACATTTTAAACCAGTGATAAGGCTTTTTGTCACCTTGCAGAGCCTGGTAGTGGAAAGTTCCTTGCAGTTTGTCCTGTGAAAATGGTGATTTTTATCCCTGAAAAGAGATGTGAACAGAAGGCAGATACCACAACAAAGAACTAGGTTTAACTGTTGGCTTCTAACTCAAACTATGATGTCAAGTGTTGTCTTTATAGCTTTTGATCACTAGATCACACTTTTACCTCCTGTTTCTGCAAATTCCACTTGTGTGACTCTTGCTGTGGTCTCTCCTTTAATATTTCACAGGCACACATACCCTTTTTCTTGAACCCACTTATTATAAAAAAGTTAGCAAGTGTTTGGTTCGGCTTTGTATTGTCATCCATTTTACATATATTTGCTTCACAATGTATTCAGACATTTTCACTTTTTGCAGAGTTCACTGTGTTGTAGATTTAATTTTAAGTTAATAAAACTGCCTTTTGCATTATTGTGCTCAGGTTTGCTTTAATTATTACTTTTGCCAAGGAAGTTATGTGATTGGTTGGTTTGTGCGCTTGTTGGATTTGCATGAAAATTTTAACAGAGGTGGGTCTTGCCCCATCTTAGAAGTGATAAACTTGTGGAGTTGATCTAGATCCTAGAAAAAGGATCCAGGAAGTTTTGGAAGGATTCTTTACCATTGCCAAATAGTGCAAAATTGGAAATATCAATAAATATTTTTACAAATTGAAATAACAAAAATTGAGAAACATTGTTGATGTTCTCAAGAAAATAAAAACAATCCAGACCCCCATATTCTTCTAATCCAACAGTCATTCTAATAGAGCTTCAGAAGCCCTCTGCATGGCTGATGATGGGAGAGATTTCCAAAGGACTTAAACAGTCAAGCCTTTATTGTACAGGAAATAGACTGAAGCTATTTTTGTGTGTAAGGCATAACAGCCCACTTGCTGTTTGCCAGATGGCAGGTAACAGACTTAGAGAGTAAGAGGAAGATCCTCTGGTCAGATTAAACAAAACCTGAACACTTTGGGCAGAACTTCAAGTATTTTACCTGTAGAGCACCAGGCAGGGTGGTGGTAGCATCATGCAAACTGGGTGCTTCTCAGTAGGGGGGGCAGAAATACTGATCAGAGTTGATGAAAGGATGACTACAACAAAATACAAAGAAAACCTGATCTAACATGCGTATGACCTGAAACTAGGTTGATTCTTCACATTTCCACATTACAGTTACAAGTCATTTACTGCCCTTGAATGGCTAAGCCAAAGCCAAGACTTGAACCCCACAGAGCTTCTCTGTGGAGAGACCTGAAGACAGCAGTGTACGGGCACTTTCTGTCCAATCTCACAGAGCTTGAGAGGATGTGCCAGGAAGATTGAGATAAACATTCCAAATCCAGATATGAAAAGCTTGTAGAGTTTTAGCCCAAAAGACCTGAAATTGAAAAGTGTGGCCAAAAGACTTCTAGAAAATACTGAATTATGGGACTCAGTACTTTTGCAGAAGGGAGATTTCAGTTTTTGCTAACATTTTTAAAAACATGATTTCACATCATTATACAATAGTGAATGTAGATTAATGACAATTAATTCTACAAAATTACTGCACATAGTAAAGCATGGTAAAAGTGAAACAGACTAAATACTTTTCCATGTGAAATGCTGGTTCACTACTGTAGTATGTGGAGCTTCAGAGGCCACATCATACAAGACACTTTCACAGCATCTTTTCAGCACATTGTCTTAAACACTTGACATCTCCTTTGCGATTTCACCTTAAATCTAAGCACTGAAACATCAGGAACATTGCTCAGAAACTATGAATACACAGAAGACGGTACGAAGGGAACAGTTGAGGCTGCAGCTGCAGGCTGTTTCTCATGCTGATACTGTGCAGTTCTTCGTGTGTTCCACCCACCTTTCCTTTCCTCATGTAACAGTACTCCAGTCTCACTAATGAGGTGGTTGAGGGTAGCATGATGTGATGGAAGCTGCTTGACAAAAATCAGTTCTGACACAGCATAAACTAGAATGGGGAAATTTCAGTTTTGAGTCACATGATATATAGTGTAATGTATGTGCACGTTTGGCTGTGTGCCTGTGTGTGGTTCATTCATCCTTTTTGAAATTGTAGTTGTGTGCTTTATGTTTTATACTTTTTTGCATGTGGCAAAGCACAAATTTTTGTATGTTTTGGTGTTCATGTGTGGTCTGCCCAAAAGCACAACATGTGGCCATGGTTAAAAGTGGATTATTTCACTTCTTTTAAATCAGACAATGTCTTCATTCCCTCTACCCTCCCTCTTCTAGTTACCTCCATGGAAAACAAATGGATTCTAATGGCATTCTTTGAATTCTTGGTGCGTGGAGCCGCTGTTTCCGTATTTCACGGATCTGAATGGTGTGGCCCAGGCAGTCTGGAATTCCTGGCTGCAAGATCAGAAGCCTTGATTTATCAGGATGTACTCTCTGTAAGGTGTGTGCATAGCCTGGGAAACTTGGATACACACACCTGATTACACACAAGTGTGAACCAGAGACCCTATCACTAACTCTGGAAGTGTCAAAATCGAGGGTTGGCAGTGTTGTCAGTGTCTGGGTAGCATATGACAAGATTTGTCAAGCTCTAAAGTGGCAGTGTACTTTTTGTATTTTTATGTCTGAATGTGCACTCTGTGCTAGGGACACCCATGGGATGGGGTTTGTGTGGGATTAGGAAGAATCATGCATTTTCATGCATTCTTAGTGGGTGTGTTATGGTTTATTTTTCTAAACCAGTATGCAGTATTTTGGCAGCTAATAATCTTTCAAACCCAGGGATCAGTTACTCAAACTCTAACTTTTGGGTTGCATTTCATGTCTTAGCCACTTAGCTGCTTGCATTTTCATAATGCAAGGCTGATACAGCCTAATACATGGTGACTGGAAAGACACGGACATGCCAGTAATATGTACTTGGATGTGTCTAAATCAGTTATAAGTTGCCATAAGTATCCACTATACCTCTCCCATAGTCTCGTCCTGTGTAATACATCATTCCATTGCAGTGAATCAACTATCTAGCAGTTTTCCTGCCTTGTTCTCTGATGACCTTTATATGTTTTTCTTCATGGGACACTGCACCCTGTGTGGATTTACACTAGGATTTTGTTGCGGCCTAAGTGCTGGCCCACCCAAACATGCTGTACACAAGCCAATCAGTGTGGTTAGTACACTTAATCTACATGAAGGCGAATTACCCAATATGTTACAAAATGAAATATTAAAAAAAACAAAAAAAAAAACAATCATGACTTAAGGCCTTTGACTGGCCACATTATACTCCACTATAGGTCGATTTATAAATGTACTATATATGGAGTGTAATGATATGTGATTTTGGTTGATTATTTCTTGAGATTAGTTCTGCCAGATGCAGTCAATTTAAGATAAATGCTTCCAGAAGCATGCTAGCTTTGTTTTGTTTTGTCTGTTTAAAGACTTGTTTATGAAATAGTGCTACATACTGTGCCATGATCACTCAACTTATAATGAAGACTAGTTTTATCAGTACAAGAGGGCTCCGGAACTGAAGCCCTGACAGAGAAATATGATGAACAAGATTAAAGTACTGTGCACTGGAGGTTTAATGTCTAGCTCTTCTCTTTAAATGAACTGTTTTTAATGAACTAATGAGCCAAAGAACATGAGGGTTCCATTTAGCGTGTCCAGAGTAATGCGCTGGACCTCTCTGTGTCAAAACTAGTTAGTCAAAAAGAAGATATTAATACTGTGTTGGAAGAGGCTGCATCAGTTTTTCAGAAAGTTCTTCTTGCAGTGAGAATGTCAAATGCCATTCGTTTAGACCTGGCCAGCTTAGACACGTGTCCCACCGAGGGAATACAATCAACACAGTTATGATGCTGGGGGCAAAATTAATCACCAAGTTTTCCATACAAGAAGCCTTTCATTCATACATCTCATGAGGTAAATGTTGAAGGAAGTTTCTGGCTGAATATTTTGGGAAAGAACAACCTCCTAACCTTTTAGGATTGACGTAGAAGAAAATGATGAAGGTAGCAACTGTGCTGAGCTGTTATTTTGAAAAACAGTAACACTAGGGTGAAGTGTCTGGAGTAGAATCATGAGTGCTCTGCAAAAGTTGCTTGTGTTTGCACTTAATGTCAATGACAGTTTTGACCATTTAACACATGCACTCTGTGATGGTTTCATTGTGGTAACTGTTGTTTTTCAGCCTCTAGAGTGAAGTCCATGTGCGAGTGCTGAGTCATGGCTTTAAGGTGGCTCAAACTCTGTAAAAAAAAAAAGTCACATGCTCACCTGTGGCACACAGGTCCCAAACCCAGCACTTTTACTCAATCACAACCAGCTGTCCCACATCTCTGAAAACTCATGCAAAGCCACAAAACTTTGTCAAAATAAAGCATGAACTTGCATTAAAAGCCCCATATGTATAAATTCCTGCTGTGCTGAGGACTGGAGCCACTCCTGTAACACCACAGTGCTCCTCTGAGGCCTTTGAGTCTACATGTATATGGTGCTTTTTGCACATTTTGGTGGCTGTAAGGAAAACTGAGATGTTTGCTAATTGTCTTAAAATATTCAGGCATAATGCATTTTCATTTTTCTTTTCTCCCTTGATTTCAAACATAACAATTTTAGTCACTCTCAAGCTTGTTCACAGCAAGCATTAGTCTTAGTAGTAACAGAATCACGAAAACATGGCATACCTGGATGCTCAAAGGGAGAAGTCACCCCAAGGTCATGTACATACTTCAAATTCCCCAACACTGAGGCAGTCAAAATCATGCAGTGGCTGTTTTGCACTGTGTACCTTCCCAAGACTACATGAAGGCAATGTACATCATGGGTAATATGCCGTTCCATTTCAGGGATTTCCAACACTTTCTTTTCTAAAATGTGCAGTAATAATAAAGTAAATGTGAAGCCCTCACTGTGTTGCTTTTGTCCTTCAAGGAACTTCAAATAATATACATAGACAAGGCATCACTGACAAAACCGATTAAAAAAAGTTTTTTTTTTAATTAAAAGAAAAATTATTCTGCCTCTCTCTCTCCCTTTTCAGACACTTTTATTATTATTTCCCCCACATCCTCTGAACTTTATGGGGTATATAACACATATCACTTTACAGTAACCTTAAGGGGGACCAATTATGCCATTCCCGGCTCCCCATTTTTGTTATCGGACCCTACTAGACTAGCTTTGGATGACTTACAGTTAAAATAATCTTTATTTATCCTATACAGGGCCATGGTGCAATCCATTCGTCAGTTCATTTACTGTTTGAAATGAGCCGTTTTGGCTCTCTTCCCTCTTCCTTTAAGCCGACTTTCTTCTGACTGGCTGCAAACAAAAGTTTTGTACAGTGGATGGGTGGGGCTGCTGTGCTCACAGCCAGAGTTGTGTGCCTGAGATGACCATATTAGGGCTATCCAGCCTCAATGATATCATACAGAGCCAAGAGTAGAAAAAACTGTCAAACTGTCAAAGTGTTAAGAGTAGTCTGAAACCTGGGGTTTTATCTCACGGGAATTACATGCACATCTGCTGACTTCATTTATTTGACCAAATATGAGCATGGTTATGACAGAAACTAAGGGTAAGCATAATAGTTCTCAAAAGCATGTCCTCTCCCTTCTTTTCACCTCATGTGCACTAATCAGTGTAGCACAGGTGAAGTTGCCTCTGCTTTTAAGTGGTGCGAATGATGTTAGTCCTACAATAAACATTAAAGATGGGTGAAATGACTCTTTTTCGGGACACACTTCATTTCATTCAGTTCACCAAAAACATTTGTTCTGATTTGGTCACTGACTTATGCAGTGGCACTTCCTGCTTGCATAACAGAAGCCATATTTGAGTCGCAACTGAGTCTACTCAGTGAGACTACTCTGTCATTCCTTTGGCTCTGGCATAGCTCAAGTTTCGGTCTGAGTCAACTGGGGATTTCACATAAAGTTTGTTCTTTAAAGCTGCATATGCTTTAAAGTCCAGGCTGAACAGCAGCCTAAGCAGAAGAACAAAAAGAAGTTATCTGGGCAGGTAAGAGAATACTAGTACACAGTTACCTTAAGGGACTCTTGAACTTGGAACAAATCATTCATAGTACATAGTAAGTCAACATCAGTACCTGGTAATGTAAACTTTATAGTATTGAACTGGGAGACAGCCGTAATTAATATAAAATTAGAAAGTGACCGTGTTTTACACTCCCATGCAAAGTGAAAGAGATTTAAAACAACAACAGTTATTGACTGAGTTTTCTGATTTCAGTTTTGTGTACATTTTAATCACATGTCTTCCTAAGTTAAAATCTTTTAGTTGGAAATGTTCTGTTAAACATTTTTCAGTTCTCAAATTTACATGTAGCTCTCTAGTGAAGCTAATCTTAAGTTGAGATCATAGTCCTTCAGTAAGCATATAAAAGTATTTCTGAGCACATTTTTGAATGTGACCACTGACAAGCCAAACACATGCTTAAGCACAAGTTCAGGAAAATCTCAGACAGAGTGTCTCACAGAAATCACACCATTTGACAGTCAGATATTTAGGCAAACACACACCCACACACACATGCCATTCCACAAGTTAAACTCACTAGCTAACTCAGGAATGACCTACAAAAGGCTTTCTCGTTATCCTTAAAACAAACGGGCATCCTTGTAAAGAGGCTAAGTGAGATTCTGTAAAGTTAAATATACTGCTATTTTATGGCCTGCTATTAGATCCACATGCCAGGAGTAATTTAGGAAAGAACACACTTCTACATGTGCATCCCTATGACTTTTTGATTGTTGCAATTACATGTGCATTGCTCTTGTTAAGGCTTCTGAGCATTTATAGTTTCCGGCTGAGTACACAGGTTCAAATATTTTTTCTCTTCATTTATGAGGGAGCATTAAAGATCGCCTCTGAGGCTCTGCTGCAGATGGTCCCGATGATCTGTAGGCCTTGGACCCCACACTGGAATATTTGTACCCTTTGCTTTTCTTCTCCTCTTCCCTCTTGTGCTCCTTCTCTGCATTTTGTCATTTCTCCTGCCAACCAGCTCCACTCCATTCCCTGAAAGCTATAAAATGAGTGTTTAAACAAAAAACACTGGCATGCTTTTGCACTCCTTCAAAGTGGACTTTTCTGGCATTGGCGGCAGTACAGAGACTCAGCTCATGTCTCATTGTATACTCTCAGACACATTCTCAGTTGACAAACTCAGAGGGGTGGGATATTCGCATGGTAATTCCAAGCATCGCCGCAAACATAAGACACATGGTGGACAGAGACAAAAGATCAGAGTGACAACCTATTCAAATAAAAAACAAGAAAACAGCAATCTCCAATCTCCATTACATTATACCTGAGCTGTCCTTGAGAGTAAGCGTTCCCAGGGCTCTGGTGCTGCAGTTCCCAGGAGGTTGCTTGCTCCAATCTTTCTAATGAGAGAACCTTCCAGGCTAGACATTGTGGGCTCTGGCTCCAGCTTCTAGCCCATGCTGTTCTCACCACAAAGAAACAAGCCAAGTTATTCACTGATTCCTTTCTGACATCCCTGGCCAAAATGTCTCCAATCCCATCCTCCTACGGCCACCACTATTTACTTTCTCTCTACCACTTATCCTATCTTTCACTTTCTGTTAATTTTCTTTAAATTTCACTCATTTTTTTTCTTCTTGAATGTGGTCAGAGTTGTTATTATGACTCAGAGAATGCAGACTCTTTCATTAACAAAGGTATGAGCAGTGTCGGGAATTAACTAGCTCCCTGCAACTAGGTACATACACGTGATTAGATTACTGTTTTTAATCAAAATGTTGGCAAATCCAAAGGTGTTACATTCTTATGCTTTTTGTCGTTCCTTTGCATCCTTTTGCTGAGCAGAAATATGTTCCTTTGTCATATTTCCAGACTACACTGGTCAGCAAAGCTATTGAACACACTTGCATGTAACACCCTCAAGGATAGGATTACTTACAAGGAGCTATCTCTGCATCTAGATAGGCTACATTCATGTTCACATGTTTTCAATTAGGTGTCTTATTTGAATATGGACCACCTATTGTTCGCCAGTCAAGTCAATGCACATTGCTCTAAGCACATAATGCTGTGTCCAGACTAAACATGAAGCAGAGTTTTGCCTCGTGTTACCTACAGTCACAGTAAAAAGAAAGTACACCCTCTTTAAATTCTAAGGTTTTACATGCGAGGACATAATAAAAATAATATAGTCCAAAGCAGGTCTTAAAATTGGAAATACAACCTCAGATGAACTTGAAAGCATGACACATTACACCTTTAACAAAAGCTAAGGCGAAATGCTTAAGCAGTGTGTGAAAAATTAAGTATACCCTTAATGCTTTCACAGGAATTAAGAGGGTAAGTAGCAGCCAGGTGCTGCTAATCAGATGCACTAGATTAATTGATCATCAGCAAGTGTGACCACCTCTATAAAAGCAGAGGTTTTGGCAGTTTGCTGGTCTGGAGCACTCAGGTGTGTTTTAACGCCATGCCAAAATCTTTCCAGGAGTGAACGTCCCAGCAGATTTACCCCAAGGTCAGACTGTGCGATACTCAGAGAAAGTGTAAAATACCCAAGAGCTACATCTCAGCCTTAGTTAGCATGTCACATATTAAAGTTGCATGACAGTGCAATTAGAAAAAGACTGAACAAACATGGCTTGTTTGGAAGGGTTGCTGGGCGAAAGGCTCTTCTCTCTAAAAAGAACACGGCAGCACGACTTAGGCTTGCCATGTTACATCTGAACAAACCACCAGACTTCTGTTACAATGTCCTTTGGACAGACAAGACCAAAGTGGAGATGTTTGACTCATACCAACTGTCAAGCAAGGTGGTGGAGGGGTCATGATTTGGGCTTGTTTTGCAGCCACAGGACCTAGGGCCCTTACAGTCATTGACTTGACCATGAAGTCCTTGGTATTCCAAAGTGCCTTGCATCTGTCTGACAGCTAAAGGTTGGCTGAAACCGTTTCATGCAACAGGACAAGAACATCAGTAAATCTACAGGATGGCTCAAGGTGTTGTGATGGTCCAGTCAGAGTCCAGACCTCAACCCGATTGAAATGTTGTGGTGGGACCTTAAGAGAGCTGTGCATAAATGAATGCCTGCAACCCTCACTGAACTGAAGCAATATTTTAAAGAAGAGTGGGTCAAAATTCCTCCACAATAATCTGAGAAACTGATAAAGTCATACAGAAAACCATTACTTCAAGTTATTGCTGCTGAAGGTGGTTCTACAAGCTACTGAATCATGGGATGTACTTTGGTTTTCACACACTGCTTCTGCATTTTGGTTAGTTTTTGTTAAATAAATAATGACACGGTGTAATATGTCTTGTGTTGTTGCTCATCTCAGGTTGTATTTACCTAATTTTAAGACCTGGTAAGGACTACATATTTTTTATTATGTCCTGATATGTACAACCTTAGGAGTGACAGAGGGTGTACTTTCTTTTAACCATGACTGCACATGAAAACAATCACTGGAAATCACTGCATAATCTTCACCTCTAACAGCCAGTGGGTGTACTATGTCCTTCTAAAATTCAAGTGAGAGCTAAAATTAAGTAATAATAGAACATTTTCAGAACTTACCAGAGCCTTCTCCTTTTTTTGTCTGTTTCTTCAAAAGAATTGACAGCTCCAGATCCCGACAAAAAGTGACAGTAAGCTAGAGGTATATTTCTTATTGTCAGTGGCTTGAGGAGAGTTTACAGTCTGTGCGAGAATCTAGTCATATAACAACATGTAGTAAAGTTGTCTTCAAAGAACATTTTCAACTTGTGCAGATGCATAACTTTGTATTGTACAGCCTGAATTTGCATCTTTACATAGACTCAGCAGGGAGCCCTTGTCTTATTTAACACTTGTTAAAAAAAAAAAAATTAATTAAAAGTTACATTATGTTGATGAAGTAATTAAAGTAGTTACATTACTGATAACAATTTTTTTTTCAGGTTAACTGGTAATCTGTAACCTATTAGGTGTGAGACAATCTGGGCAACAATTAGGTGAACTATCACATTCATATTCCTACAGGAGCACTGCTCTGCTTGGCATGTTTAGCCAGTGTCAGTGTTTACTCAGCATGTGATAGTTCAGGTTGACAGTAGAGAGCAAATAGCATCAGCCAGTTCTGAAGGAGGAGGTCCATCTGTGCAAACAGCACCTATACTGGAGTTATTAACTATCCCTCAGGGAAACCAGAGAGAAGTAGTGATGTATGTCACAATGTTTGAGTATTCTCAAAAGGTATTTCCAAAGGAAGTATCAGCTGCAAAATTTTTGGAGCATCTTTCACATCAAGCAAAAAAAAAAAAAAAAAAAAAAAAATTTATTTTTT